>JAVTVY010032017.1:0-118185 GCA_036873755.1 Hanleya hanleyi | reverse complement strand
GGTCGAGGTCGGTAATAAAAGATTACCGACCTCGACCCCCCCTATAATCAACCTATTTAACCAATTAACAATGGTAACGAGCCCCTGTGGGCTCAGTCAGGTGTAATATTACTCCCCCCTCACCCAACTCCGTCAAACTGAAACATTTGAACAGATAGGCTCCTTGGTCTGAGTTGGGTATTTTCGCCTTTGACTTTCAATTCTCTCATGCACCACGTGCTTCATGCATAGGCTATGTGGGGTGGCCGGGGTGGTTGGGGCTGTTGCCATTGTTAATTGGCTAAATAGGGGTCGAGGTCTTTTATTACCGACCTCGACCCCTATAATCAACCTATTTAACCAATTAACAATGGTAACGAGCCCCTGTGGCCGGGGGTCATCTTGAGTCAGATTCGGCCACTCGTGACCACCGTACAGGGTCTTATTCAATGATGGTACCGAGATATCGCGCCATAAGAAATTTCTTTGCCCCCCTATATCTGTACGGTCTTCTTGTAGGGATATTCCGGTTAAATAAGCAATGTAAGCCTACATGTATATCGATTACATATGCCATTCCATGAGTGTTACTTCATTGGTTGTCAGGTCAACCGTGGCCTCGTCACTTATCAGGCGGTACACATAGCACGTAGGCCTACACAGTCTCAATACATATCGTCTGTTTTATTTGATTTTACCGTTGCTATGGAAACCTGAATTGTTTATCTTGGGCGGCGTGCAGTCTTTGTAGACTACCATATGTGTTGACATCATACAAACTGAGCAAAATTAGTACAGGAGGCGGATTTATGGCTAGCATACAGATTTGCAGAGCTCTCAGGTATTGATCATTTGCTAAATTTGCCGTTTATGCTATTTCTAAGACATCATGCGGCGTGCTAATATCATAAATTATGTTATATATTAAGTTAGTATCCGTGTAAGACTACCATGACATGACACATATCAAATAGGTCTATATGTCATCGTCAACAATACAATTGCGAGTCTGTAATATATCATTCAAATAAAGTACTGGTGAGTAAATAGGGATTATCTATAAGTGGTCTTTCGAGACACGATGTCGACATCTGAGTCTGTCCTATTTCCAGGATCATTTATCCCCGTGTTAAGAGGTGGACCGTTATCATCCATCGATAATAACAGCTCGACTGTCCCTGGGTTCGGTGTGATGGGTTGATTCAGCTGTCAGCCCTTTCCGACTATACTACATGCAAATAATCGAAATGACGGGCCTGATTCCGGATACCATTGAGGCGAGGGCATCATGCGAGTCACGTGACATTGGACGGATATGGTCCATGATACGAGGGTATGTATACTGAAGTAGCGCCCTATTAGTAAATATTTCATGTTGGAACTCGAGTGCAGCTTTGTGCAGCTGAAAAAGGCCCAGATCTAGACATATTGTTGTCCCCAGACTTGGCTATTGTATGCCTTGTCTCGTGATTCTTTTATGAAGTATGATTGTGGTGAATTGTTGTTAAACCTATAATGTTCTTCCCATTTGCCATCCATTCTTGCCAGTAAGAGTCAACTGCATGGGCCATGTGACTGAATTAGACTATAAGGCGCTCGCAAACTAGTGGTTTATCAATCACATATTCTAGACAAATAAAGAAATAAAACACTACGTTTACATAGTATTCACCAGGTACCGGTATATATGCCTATACACTATATAATATTGGTATAACCATTAGTTTGCAAAATGTCTTAATGAGCAAAGGGCCAATGGCGAAGATGACATATAGATTCATTTCCATTCCCAATACGGCACAAAAATTATAGATTTCGTGTTAGACCCTGTAAAACTGAAGTTTCGAGACAACCTGATCACTGGGGTCATCAGACTGACAGCAGTCGAATGCACTTGCACGTCAGTTGCGAAGAAAATTAGACAGCTATTCAGCGTGTTCCCCGGGGCTTCCGATTGGTCAGTTCAAGTTTTGAAAAGCGGATCTTTCAAACAGTAGGGCGGTATAGAGGGAGAGGCTATACCGAATGACAAACGACAGGTTCATTGCTTTATTCGCAAACTACCCTGGAATGACAGATAGCATATGTCATATTTAGAACAATAGAACACAGCGCTTTGATTTTCGTTTAGCGACAAAGCTATACAGTCGACATCTGTCATCCCTACACAGTTAGTAATAGCACCAATTGCATCACACACACCAGGGCAGTTCTATCTGCGAACTATATCTTCATGCGAAACACCAACAAAAATCAAAAACATAAACTCGTTCGCAGTGAAATCAGTGTACTTTATTAATGTGCAGCTTTTCGGACATATTCTATTGATGAAACATGAGATTATTATTATATAGAAGAAGGTTTGTATTGGCGGAATAATCTCTTCGCTGAGAGCGTGTTATGGATATTCCAAATTTTGGGTCGTGCTTGAAGCTAAGACGGAAGTCGTTCAGCTGACATGCGCTGTTTGGAGTTTGGTTTCAAGATGGTAATTTTCAGTGAACCTCTCCATATTTGAAGTGACAATTAGCTTATTTACGTGACGCACGGTAGGGCCAGGCTGCCAGTTGTTATAGAAAGTGATTACAAAACATGCTTGCTATTCATAATTATAAAACTAGATTGGGGTGTACTGGGACATTTTTACTTTTTTTTTGCAAAAATCCCCTCTATTATTGTCCTATAGAGTAGACTTCTATGCTATTAGTTATACCTAATATTTAGTATGAGATAATCATACACAAAATTCTAAAATATCTGTTATACTTTTCTCCTCTTTCAATAGTACCAAAACAGTAATGAAGTACCGCTGAAGACTTTGTATAACAAAATATCATCCTCACTCCAATTTACTGGAACTGTTGAAAAACTTTTTCTTTTTGCCCCTAGTTTTTTTTTTTACTACTGATGATAGTTTTTACTTATAATCAATAGGCCTACAGGTGTTATATGGGGTCGGTATTTTTCTGTTGGTGATGTTTTCTGAAATAATGCGATTTTTGTACTTAACGTGGCAAGTAGATGACTTGTTCCACTCTGCCCCATGTCCCGACTTTCCCCCGATCTCCCCTAACTGTAGTACGCTAAATTAAGTTCATGAAAGGAATGAAACGTACACTGACCCATATGCCTAGATAGATGAAACATGTAATACACTATCTCATATTTCGGAATATTCATTGGCATTCTGGCTGTACTGGCTCTAAACTTTCTGTGTCTGTTAAAGTATCTTCACACGCAGAAGAGTTCCAATTTCTTTGACATTACGCTCTAACCCAAATCTCCCGCACTGAATTGACTCACTGAGTGAATGAGTGAGTGAATATGATTCAACGTAGCTTTCAATACTATTCCAGTCATATCACGACGTTTGGTTCCTATTCCTTTGCACTTTCGGAAACCCACACGGGAAGGGTCTGACGCCCACAAACACACATACATATTGCTGGAGTACTTATACTTGTGAATAGGAACCACGCCAAGGACCACACACTCAGAGCTAGAGGGATAGGAATAGGTCGCGCCACTAAAAGTCATATGCTCCTTTATATTTTTCAAAAACAGAGTACTTCGTCTCTCTAATGATCATTTCGAACGGGCACGATATAGACCCTGTGGTAAATCACTTCAACTCATCTGCGCAAAACCAGTCAAATGGAATCTAATCCCGACAAAAAACTGACTATATTTAACCAGAATTATGCCGTCATATTCCATTTAACCATGCAGGGGCGTGAAACCATAACGATAGATTGTCCGACAATATACACATGTTCAGTTGATAGTCTACAGGGAGTAAGTGAGAGTGAATATGAATTAACGTCGCTGTCAACACTATTTCAGTCATATCACCGAGTTCGGTTTCTAATCCTTTTCACACCGGGAAACCCCACGGGTGGGGTCCTATTCCTTCTCACACACGGGAACCCCACGGGTGCCCCAGTTAGTCGCCTCTTACGACAAGCTCTCTGAGGGGCTGAGGCCTATTCTTACCATGAGGAGTGTGTACGACGACACCCCAGGTCAATCCATCGGGCTAATGGTTTTGAAATAGCTGCATATCATGTTAACATATATATAAAATATGTCGAATAGTCTTGCGATGGCCCAGAAATTATACAACTCTCGTGTATTCATTTTTCAGACCCTACTACGAACATAACCAGCTCGTCCATCACGCAGAATATCTGAAAAGAGAAAATGACGAGATGAGGCCATGGTTTTTCCGGTTTTGGCCGACAGGTGGCGATGATAATCCTGTTGGTGACGTCACAGCATATATGATATGGCTATTAGCCTTTCTGTATCCGTTCGTCTCAATCGGGGTAAATGAGAAATAGGACCATCAGAGTCCATTCATTGGACTTTCCACTATATTTTTTGTTCAGAAATGTGGGTAAATGAAAAATGGAAGACAAGGATCGAAGTCAGTACAACCATAACACAGGAGCTTTTGTTATACGCACGGTAACGATTCTTTGTGTATATTTCTATGACCTTTCTCAGAAAAATTGGCATTGCTCTTGTCCCAAGCCTTTACATGCGTTAATAGTACAATTGAACAAAATTGCAAAAATGCATATATGACTATTTTGGTGTATATAAATATATATGCGTTTTCACTAGCATACAGCTTTCTCGGTTTCAGACAGCCTGTTATTGCCAGAATCACGTGAACATCGTCAGCGCGGTCATAATTTGTTTGCTTCTCATTTGGCATATCTGTGGAATGTGGTTGGCCAGCAAAAACTGGAAAAAATTCAAACGGTCCTGGTATGTTGCTAAGGTGAGTTGGCCTACTTTCTTTATCTATGTATTTTCAGGTCAGCATTACAACAAGAAAACTTGTTGATGCAGATGCATCAATGCCAGTGGAAACGTTTGTAGCTTATAATCTGCGTATTACAAGCCGATTACGTTTGCAACTGGTGAATACAGGTCACGATGCACCATTATGGTGAAAAAAACCCGTCGATTTGTTTGTTTTCATTAAAGGTTTGACTAATGTAGTTCGCGCAAGGACCCATCTGGAAAGTGTGATGTTAGCCGGAAGTTAAGTGCTTGCTGGCAAAATGTGCACATGAACCGCATGTCCAACTAGGACTTTGAAAGTAATGTTCTCTGGTTGAGGTATTAAGTCACTTCATATAGCCTGATGTAAGAGTTCGCGCCGTGGCATTATATGGGACCCATCATCAAGCCACTATTTCTTTATTGATGTGTGTCATTGTAAATTAAGCCTAGATCGACTTGCTCTACACATCAATCCGATCCGCGTGTTTTACTGTTTCGAGTTTTTAGTAACTCGCAGTTCAATCTCAAACATTTTGCTGCAGACGTACAGGTGAATAACTTGATCATGTATGGTCATCGATTTGGTCTCTCAGCCATAATAAAATAGTACTAAAGGACATTTATTCGATGAATTCATTATAACAGAATTAATATTAATGTGTTAACCACGAACGGGTGATACAATCCTGTCGTTTTACGATATGAAACTAGTTGGATCACTCCACGGCACGTCTGTGAAGTATGGCTTGAGAAAACACCTGTTACTCGTCCAATATCAAGATGGCCGCTCCCATGTTTACCGAATTCAGATATCCGGCGGCGCTGCACCGCCGGAAATTATATGTTTTTTTCCCCTCTTGAGTCCTCCACGTTTGCCTTGAACGATACATCCTACAACATACTGGGCAGTTGTCACCCAATCTTCTAAGGTAAGGCTTTCACGCTATTGCGCGCGCGCTCTCTATAAACGAGGGCTCTCATTTGTCGGTGATTGGCATGAACATATAATCAAGTCGAGATCTCAAATGTTGCAGAGCAATAAGTCAACCTAGGTATAGCAAGATTGTAAGTCAGGGTAATACCATCCAGACTTGACGCTATTAAAAATTCGTGCGAAGTTTTCGGCGTTATTCTACGAGATCCAATAAACCAATCACGTCCATTTCTGCCTTCTTACTTTGACAATGACTGACGTTTGGTACACGGATATTAACACCTTTGCATGGCACGATCTTTTGATATTTTCTACCTCCTAGCAAAGCCCGACTTTTCGGCGAGAGTAAACCCTTTGCTCTTCACCGTCCACCACCCCCAGTCTGGAATTATGCCATATTCGGATATACTGTTTCGCGATAATGTTTACGATATTGGTTCACGTGCTAGTGTGTGTAATTGCTGCGAGCGTGATTTTGAAATCGTTTCACCAAGCCAGCCACCTGATTGGCTAATAACTGTAGTTTGAAATTCGCACGGGAATTATATAGCACTGAAGTCAGATATGATATTCCGTGGTATTATATCTGAGTTTACTGAGATTGAGCAATAGGCTGTCTCCAAAACATTTACGATATATGCTACTAACTTTTGAGGTATCTCGCAGTATGCTTTCTTGCATTTCACTCGTATAATCCAAGTGGATTCTATCTCATTAATAAAAAACGAGAAACATAAGCATGACATCCGCTGCTCATGCCACTCCGGATTTCCCCCTTGGGAATTTCTAGCTATCGGACCGGTGTAAGAGGCCTACTTTCAGGCGTCTTTACAAAAACGGTACAGTTGTGCATAATCACATCCTGTGTCAGATTCGGTCATTAGCTGTAGTGAATCAGATGTAGCAAATAGGAATGCTGAGTGTTCCCCGCGTCAATGTGTCGATCAACGCAGTCATCAGAATCTAGCTATCAACGACTGGGATCAACGGGCTTTCATTCTTCATTACAAAACCTTGCAGAAGCCTTTAACATAGCAATGACATGAGTAATATAAAGATTATTAAAAATTGACCTAAACAATTTGCATATCGTGGCGTGACGTGGCGATGACGTCACAGAGGTCACGTGACCAGGAATGACCGCGGGGGATGTATTCCTCCGGTGCGAGGCGGTCATGTCTGGCTGTAATGCGATCACTTCTGGGATAAGCCTCCGATGACAGAAATTTGTCCCATTGGTCGCTTCGCGTGAATCTCCGGGAATGGCCGGTCGATTGATAACTGTATTTAAGGTCGGAGATTTTATACAACATTTAAACATTAGCTGGTGGCTAGTCAATCCGACATCTTCGGGAATGTCCATGCGCATGTGCATAATTTACGGCGCTTGTGACCCGTGACGAGATGGCTGAATACATTCATGGGGTGGTCGATCCATAGAACCACGAAAAGAACGTGGCCGCTTGAATACGTTGAGAGTTAGACTCCTTTATAGTACAGCATGTGTTGTACACCCCGCACCATGGTGTACCCTATGCCCCACGGGCTATAGAGTACCGGGGGCGTACCACCCATGCGTTAAGGCGTTACAATAGGGCGTTATGGCATTACTGTAGGGCGTTAAGACGTTAAGCTAGGGCGTCAAGGCGTTGAGATAAGCCGTTAAAGATACTGAGCCCTCTTGCACACACTTTTACACACCCTCTAGAATTTTGTGCTTCATGGTGATGTATATATTTGTTAAGGATTCCAAATATATGAAATTATTCACTGTAAACCTGGAGGTTGGGAAGATATTCGGATTTAAATAAAAAAAATAAACTTCAATTTTAATTTTTAAATGCTATGTCCAAAAGAGTAACTTACATCATCATTTCTTGAAGAAGACAGCTCCAACAGGAAATCCGTGTCTCAGTTTTATCAATTTTGGTCTAGTTCTCATTCTATTGACATTTAATGGAATATTTCTTCACAAAATTGAGCTTTGAAGTTTTGAAGTTGAACTAAATGTTACTAGAATAAGAATCAGACCAAATTTGACAAAATTGAGACACGAATTTCTAGTTAGGGATGTCTTCTACAGGGAATGATGAAGTAAGTTACGCTAAGTTGAATATTATTTTGAAAACAGCCATTTAAAAAAGAGGGTTCATTTTTTTAAAAAAAAATTTTTTTAATTTGAATATCTTCACAACCTACAGATTTACAGTGAACCCGTTTATATATTGGGACTCCCTAAGAAATGAGCTTTCAACAAATATACACATTACCATAGCTATAAGGTATACTTTTAGCTTTATAAAGACACATCCTAGAGAATGTGTCAAAGTGTCTGCAGGAGGGCGTTATGGCGTTGAGACAGGCGTTAGGGCGTAACGACGGGTGTTAAGGCGTTGCGATAGGGCGTTAAGGGGTAACGACGAGCGTTGATGGGCGTCTCTGCATTTCGATAAATTATGGTCAATTGCATGGAATATCTAGAAAAATCAGAGCTTCTGAACTATTTCACCAGGCCGCTGAAGCATTAAGCTGGGCGTTGGTGGGCGTTACTGTCCATAAAAGCAAGCGTATCCCAAAAACGTGCACAGTCGACGTTCACCCGTCACCATGGGTTATACATGCTCTAAATGCGAACGCACGTTCACCAGACTTTACGATATGATGCGACACCAGAAGAATATACATGGGATTGAATACATCGATGAGCCCACTGAGGCAGGTGCTGATAGTGAGACTGCTGAGAGTCCACCGATTGATACCGAAACAGTGACTGCTGAGAGTCTATCTACTGATACGGAGAGCTTGATCTCAGATAGCCAGCCTACGTCCCAGGGAAGGGAAGAAGAATCTTCTTCCTGGGATCGTATTGTGCATGACGGTATTAATACCCATGCTGAGTCGACCGAAGACGCCGGATGGGATAACTTACAACGGGCGTACATCCAAATGCACCCCATCATCAGGAAAACAGCCATGGCGATCTATGAACAGTATAGCCTGCTACCGCTTAAAATGATAGGCGACCCTATTCACAGGTCCATCATGAAGACCAAGCTTCACCTGAAAGAGGATATGGGGTTATCACCCACCTCCTTCAGCTTGGGTATGATATAACATTAGGCAGAATAAACTATATGAAAACTCGTGAACGAGTTGATCTTTCTTTCTAACGTTAAGGCGTTAAGATAGGCGTTAAGGCGTTCAGATAGGGCGCTAAGACGTTACTTTAAACTCTCCAAAAAGGCCATTAAGCAAGGGTTTCTGCTTTCTCTATATGCAACCAAAGGGCAACTGGATTGCTTCTCTTGATTTAGGTGTAACGTCCGTTTTCCGCTTTTTCTCTGTGAATTTTTTTACATGCATCCGTTATATCACCCTGCAGCTCTCGGCAGGCCTTGATCCGCTGGGAGCCGATATTAGCCCATCTAGACCTAGTTGATAGGGGTTTTCCATATTTTAGGGGCCAAGTCCGTGCTTCCGGATCTTTTCCAAGAGAATTTTTTGCATGAATTCACTCATGACTTGATTGGTCTCGAGGAGCGCTTCACGTGGATACCCCTTGCGACCCATTGGAACCAATATCTCTACTCCAAAATATCCATTCAAATGCCCTTTTTATACTACTCCACGGCTGGGCATGCGCGTCATAGCCTTACTTTCACTACACACCCGCCCAGTCGGATGCTTCCGTACGAATGCTTCAAACTGATACCTCACGCGACCCATTTGTACCACGGATAGTCTACCACGACCCTAAAACGTTCATCTCAGGCCTGCCTATGTTCTACGCGTGCGCAGTGAGAACTTTTCAGTGAGAGTCACCCCACCATGGCCACAAGGCCCCTTCCGTCGTCTTTTACAGGGTGAGACAGAGAAAGCAAGGCGCCACACCCCATGGTAAAAGCCACAAGAAAAAAAATGACCACCCCAATACTCCTGCTCCAAACATGCATTCCCCGGAGATGTCAATTCACATTGAAGTAACTGAAGGGCACCCTTATTATTCAAGGGGCGTGACCTTTGATCCGGACGTGACGTCACCGGACATATCCGGATGTTTTAACATTGAAATAACTCAAGAGAAAATTCAGGCCTATTCAGAAACGTTGGAATCGGGGGAGATATTGGGGCAGCGGCCAAGCGCATGGGGATTTTCAGTCAGAATTGTCTTCCTTGCGTCCAAAATGTATAGATGGCGCTACAATTGATACGCCGTCATTATCTGGGGTATCTGTCAAGGCGACGCCATTTTTATTGTTACGATGTTACGAAAACTTACATGCTGTTTTTACGTTTTGCGAGCGATTGTGCCATGTTATTATGTACCGGTAATATTAAATGTCGGTGTATTATATACCGGTAATATTAAATGTCGGTGTATGTATCAATGCATTCACACCATGGAAAACAACATGTTGAGATTTGCTGGATCGACGTCATGCTCCGCCGGGACATTGTACGGGGAATACCCTGTTCTATTTATAAATCATTACGTCAGTTCTATCTATAGATCACCCGAATTGAGGACGAAACAATCCTGATACAGCCTTCACGGTAATATTGCGTAGCCGTACTATAAACTCCCAATGCATTCATGTGGTCACGTTTTTCGCGGCTATACGGATCGACCACGCCATGAATGTATTCAGCCATCACGTCACGGGTTACAGGCGCCGATTATCATGCTCCTGTGCATGGACATTCTCGGAGATGAAGGATTGACTAGTCACCAGCTGATGTTTAAATGTTGTATAACATCTCCGATCGAAAATAAAGTTATCAATCAACCGGCGATTCCCGGAGATTCAGGCGAAGCGAGCACCCGCGTATGGCCCTCGACATGGCACTACTTTCTATCATCGGAGGCAAATTTTTGAGGTCATTGAGATCTTCAATTAATTTTTATATACTACTGACGTGTCAACCCTGTTAAGGACCGGCATTTCGTCCATTAACTTTACATTGCGATCTTAAGGGCCGTTGCGATGTTAAGAGTTTCTGCAAAGCCTTGTTAGTGGTTCCATCTCCTTTCCCAATCTCCTGACATCAGAGGTTACAAACTCTGACCACGAGAGAATGCCCTCTGGGCAGTTGAAATTGGGTTAGAGTGTAGAGATCACTTTGCAAAACAGAATCTCCTCCCCACCACAGATCGTAATTGCATATATACATTGTACTTCTCACCCAAGATATAACGGAAAGGTATGAAAATATAAAATCTGTCAAATTTAGGAAGTCAAATCTGATCAAATTACAAGCGTCTAGTCCGTCATTCATAATCCAGCCGTCGTCCATTAGAGAATATCCGCGTCCATAATCCAAAGACCTATTCCATATTCCACATAACAGTATTAGCACCAAATTCAAAAAGACAATCATAGTATACATAAACATAGGCTTGTTTCCTGCAAGAGAGAAGCGGTCAACAGTTTTCAATGATGCCGGCAAGACATCATGATGTTCCAAAAATATCAAATCCGTATCGCTGATCAGTATTCTTAATCCATAATATTCGTTGTAAATTCGTCATCTAAAGAATGATGTATCTCAGTCACGCTTTGATTGTGACTGTTCATATGAGTACCATGAGGATCTTGAAGTACATGGGTTCATACGGCCCCTAGCCCCGGGTTAAGCGGAATTAAAGTCAGATCAGTTAAAGTCAGATCCACAATGAGGTAGGCCGGAAACATTTCATATCTCAAGGCCGTTCAGCGAACTTCCGGCACGAAATAACGGGCGACAGCTTCGTGATATTTGACCAATCAACGCAACTCTCTGGGACGACAGACGTGTTTCTGCGCAACCATCACACAATATGACCTTTCACAGAAAATTGACAAGCTTCAAAATAAACAACATTAGAATTGCCTCACGAAGTATATTACCGATCCATATTACCTTTATGAATGGAGTTCAGTAATTATCTATGAGTGAAATGTATCCGAACTAGGTTGCGTGGGTTGGATTTGCAAGGAGCTATACTCTTCGACGTCATTCAAGCGTGGTCTTAGAAAACACCACGTGGTGCGATTTCGAGCCGTGGATTGGTTGCTAACTTTATCGAATTCTTTGGTCTATAATCTCCTTGTTGAATACAAACCATCCGCACAGTCACATTATTATTATATTATTATATCAACACTCACCGGCTTACTAGGTCAGGACCAACCGTCACAGTTCGGCAAAGCAATATCTGATATTAGCACCATCTAATGCACTTTTAATGACAAATTGATAGTTGGAATATGATACTTATATCTACATTATTGGGCTTGCATAAATTAATTTATTTAAAAAAAACCCTCAAACGCGCAAGTTTTGCTTCTTTCCCGGTGTGTTTCCTTTGAAAACTTGTTATCAATAATTAATCAGCAATAAAAAGATGCGTCAAATAATAAAACTTCATTTCAGGATCGTACAAATTTCATTAATTTAAAAATCTGACAGTTCGGCAGAAAACACAATTTTGTGAATAACTTCTACAAAACTAGTTTACCGCTGATGAAATTCTTAAATACATAGTTTAGTGAGTAAGGGACAAGCATTCCATGTGAAAAAATGGAGATAAAAATAATTTTTTTTGCCAGAATGCATGCATAGTCACTTTTTAGATAAAAGTGAAATTTCAGGAAATGTTTGCATATTATAGAATTTGAAGCGGCATTATACGGATATTTTTTCGTCAGAAAGATTCAGTTCACTACCGGAATTATGAAATATCCGTATGGGACGGTATGGTTTGAACCTAACCTGCTGACTGTGCAGAGCCGGGAATTCCCTGGAGTGTTGTCTCAAATTCAGCAAGAAATCTCGAGATATAAGAAGGAGCAGATCCACTTACGCGAGTAATCTCTGTGCTATATTTCTTAACAAAAATACGTGTCACTGGTATTTTGGATGAGGCCTACTTCAACAATTTCGAAATATAATATGGAGTAAGTTGATGACACCGTATCAATTCGATCAAAGAACTATGCGAGGGTCTGAACAAATGTCAGCAGGGCCAGTAACCCTGCGCTGGGTGACTGCTGGTTTTCATCAAATTACTATGTGTATAATCATGATGAGCATCTTACTTCCACTGATTAACTGATCGTGTCTATTCGTTGATTCAATCAAGTTTGAGAACGCCATACCTGGGGACAATCGACATCCACATTAGAAAAGAGACAAAATCATAAATAAAATATTTTTGTATGTATAAACAGATCCCGATGAAAAGTCTAATGGGTTCACAGAACAGACTAACGGAAGTAACACCGGAAAACGTCAACCAGATACAGTATCTGAACAGTGAACAGAAGCAGACGATCCTAGTGAAGATTAGCACGGAAAAGAAAGAATGTAAGTCTACATTGTGATTATGATCATCAAAGTGCAGGATTATGCCGGTTTTGTGGAGCGCCATATTCCGCCATTTTGAAATAATTTCTGAGAACGGAATCAAAAGGATGCCCTAAGGCTCTCTTTGCGTGGTCTTGTGGTGGAGCGCTTGTCTCGAACGCGGCAGGTCCCTGTTTCGATCCCGGGCCGAGTCATGTCAAAGAATTAATAAAATGGAAATTGTATCTTCCATGCATGGTGCTCAGCATGAAGACGATAGATCAAGGACTGGTTGACCCGCTGTCAGGATAATATGACTGGTTCGTCGGTATCTGGCTGGAAAATTGTTGAAAGCGACGTTGAAATCCTACTCGCTCACTCACTATTACATACGCTTGAGTGTTACTTAAAAGTATACTATATACTACAGAAACTGCGTTCGATATTTTTTACGTGATACTGGTGGTTGACAAAGTATTCTTATCCACCAAATTTCAGACGATTCGGGTTGCGGTTGTTTCGAGGCTGCTTTGTTCTGTGAACTCGTGTAGGGCCTGTTCTGGTGTCACTTTCTCTCGATTTTGACACCTCTCAGTCAAATGGTGGCGCTATAACATTTGACTCTGGCAAAACAGACCTAAGATTCCTGGACAATCGGTATCACTGTATACAGTCTGCGAAATCGTATCAGAAGCCGCGATTGGCTGATGTCGAAGCGCTCTCATTGGTTGATCAACGGCGAGACAACTAACGCATTCCACGTCCTTGTTCATTTGACCATTCAGTCAGTAGGTCTGGAGCAAGTGGCCGAAACAAGTCTGGTCTACCGTTCAAGATTATTCTACTGCGACAAAACCGCAAATCGCCAATCGTATTTTTATGAACGAAGGTATAACATTTGCGTATTTCTTTGCAGGTGGCAGAGCTGTCCTTATGGTTGTCACGGATTCTTATTGGACGACAAAGATTCTCGATCCCATGATCCTCCTGGGAATAATGGCCGCCATCTGCGTTGTCTCCATTATAATACAGATAGAGTATTACCATAAAGACATGGTTTCATGACATATGGGCGCTGCTGACTTTGAACTCGTATTTCCATTCCATTTACAAACGTGTTTTATATTCAGCCCTGTACAACTAAAATTCAGTTCTGAGGTACTAGTATTATGTATAACATGATCGGCCTTGAGACTATCAAGCTAGAAGAATGACCTTGTTTATGTACTATACGCGGAAGCAACTCCAGTTCTCTTGATTCTTTCTGGGTTGGCGCTGAAATAGGCCTTCATCTTGCAATTCCCGAATCTGCATAAATTTACTTGACATAGCTAACGCAGTTCACACAACTGCGATAGCTATGTTTAGTAGCCGTATGTAGTACGATGTTCGCCAACTGCTTGCCGGGAGTTATGTCGGTTGCTTACTTGAAATTGAAGCCAAAACGGAGTCGGATAAACGTTAAAAGCAGCTACATCATTTACAGAGGCAAGTGCGGTACCAAACAAACCCCGTTGCTGATTCTTTCTATAGAAGCGTTCCGGGCGGAAACCAACGGCCAAGTGTCATAATCCTGGTTATATTTTAGACTTTGTTGCGCAATTGCATAATTTTAGTGCTTCGTATGGCTTTGGTATGATTTAGTAAGAGATTCGGTCCATGTTTGTAACACGAATGGTTGGTGGTCCAATTCATGGCAGCATATCTTGTCAGGTAGGCGCACCATGATACAAATAATATGGCTGATTTTACAGTAATGAAACGTCGGTAATCAAACCAAGTTCATCCTCATCACATTATATACTGAACCTGCCCACATTTAGCTTTTCAACTGCGTGCATTTGTCGTTTGGTGGTTGGTATATATGCGTTGTTAGGACTGAGTGATGGCGATTGGACAAGACCACCGTAGCCAGTTGTGTCGACCTGTCTCATTGGTTTAAAAAGATACCACAATGCAGGAAATGGTTCTCATCAACTAAGTATTTTCATTCGGCTATAGGCGCACCAATGTTGTACAATCCACACAAATTGTGATAAATTTGTATAAATTGTCAAATAAATGACACGATATATTTTAACACATTTGTCTTCAATATTTCAAGTTGATGAGGATACTTTTGACAGTATTTTTGCATCTTTGTCATCATCCGAACGCATGGTACGATCATACGTAGAAACTTCTGCTCATAGCCATGCGGTAACGGGTGATATCTGAGTGTAATAGGGCGTTTCCCAAATGGTCACATGCGATTGGTCCCGTGAGACCCGACATCGGCGCAATCACATTCATAAAATGAAGACACACCTCCAGAAAGCGATCGATTGAAATGATCTCTTGGTGGGCCTCGAAGTGCCCCCATCACAAAATAAAAATCATATCATTTTCCTGTGAAATGCCGCCGATTTTATTTTTTTATAATATTTTAGGCCGTTTGTAATATGATTTTTCTCGGGAAAAACAAAGAAGCATGCTCTATTAGAGTGAGAAATAAAATAGCTAATTCGCACAACTTCGGTTTGGTCTCCCACAGTCTTGCGCCTCGAGCACTTAAAGTGCAATCGACTTGTCTCACATCTGAGATTCCCAGTTCAAAATATTTGAATTCGGATAATTTCATTGGCTCGTTTAAATAGAGCGGACATGTGACTTGATGCTTGGGGAAGCTGACATGGGGCGAAATACACGGAGAACTAAGCCATTGAGCTAAGGGTAGTGTTAAGTGGAACGTGAAATGCCCTTAGCAAGCTAAGATGATCTTTGTGGGAAAGTGGAAAGTCTCGAGGACATATAGTCCCATTCTATGCTGTAAACGATTGGAACAAAAGAGAGATTGCATACAAATATATGCATTTATTGAGACTTCATAGCGAAACATTCAAAAAGTAAATCCTCACATAGGAAATGCATGGACAGGTACTGAAATACAGCTACATCTCATA
Source organism: Hanleya hanleyi (assembly GCA_036873755.1). Taxonomy (NCBI): domain Eukaryota; kingdom Metazoa; phylum Mollusca; class Polyplacophora; order Lepidopleurida; family Hanleyidae; genus Hanleya; species Hanleya hanleyi. The sequence continues at coordinate 102,210 of JAVTVY010032017.1, read as the reverse complement.
TTGACACAGAGTATTTGTTGATATCTTGATCATCCAGTCACTGGCAAATAACCCTGTATTCCGATCACGTAACATAATTATGTTACTGATACATTAGTTGTGACCATATATGAATCTCATCTGACTAAACGATAGTATCTATTAAACAATCAAACTACAAACAATTTCTTTTTTCAGTCACTCAAGCACTTGTCAAATGTCCATAAATACTCTGAACAACTAAGCACTTCTTCTCTCAGTAACACACTGTAACTGTGTAGTCAGACGTCGAGTGATCGGACCTCCAGCAACGGGTTGATGTCAAAGTTAAGGCATCTTCATATAACCGTATGGAGTCTCTCATAAGCATATTCAAACACCAGCCGGAAGCGAGTCGTTGTCGCCGTTGTCGCTCAAGTCGTAGTCCTCAGAATCGTAATCACTGACATCATCTTCATCGTCGAGCAAAGCTCTTAGTTTCTGGAATATGTATACAACGTACATGTAACGGACGCCCTCAGCGATAGCTAGGCGCATGCGTGTGGGGTACATCTGGATCTGAAGGTTGTTGGAACTCATTCGCTCGTATCTTCGTCGCTGGTCATGAATGTCCCGATCCAAGCCTTCGATACATTCCAAAGTGAGGTTCAGAAGGCGACGTCCCCTCGCACGACGCTGAATTCGTCCTCTCGCAATAGCCTGCAGGGCGCTCTCATCGGAAACTTGCAGCGAAGTAGACGACGGACGAACCATGTTGAGAATGGGTTTACTTCCCTGCGGTATTTAGCCTACAATAACAAAAAATAGAGATGTTAGATTGATAGATTAACAGATAGAATGTGATGAAAATGACTCCAAAATTACATTGTTGGTATAGGCGATTTTAACGAATTTTCATGAAAAACGGGGATAAAATTGATAAAAATTTAGTTTATTTATTGTGCGAAATTTCGATGTTGTATAAAAATTTACTCGAAAATATCGACGTAAGCGAATAGATTATTTTGTACGGGAAATAAACACATTACTACGAACAGAGGAATCATATATTTTATTTCCATATATGATACATATAGAAATTATCATCATTAAGATATGGGGCATATAACATTATAACTCGAAAGTCCCAACGAAATAATTAAAAGTAATACTGGAAACGTTCGCATTTTAGCGAAATAACACTCAAGTATGAATAATGGGTGCTCAGACAACATGCAGTTTGGTAAACATGGGTGGTATGTCCGTTGGGATGTTTGTCTCTCTAGGATTGTTGGAGCACGGATAAATCAGCAATGCAGTGAGATTTTTCTTACCAAAATACTTTCCCAATGGCGTCTTTTCTGGAAGAGTTCTCTGCTTATCGGGTGGTGGTGTTGTTGTTTATGGTGTCAGCTGTGCTATTGGTCTCCATGAGATATTCCGGTAATGATGACCGTAATGGTGGTAGACGAATATATTTGAGTTTGCACGCATGCGCAATGAGAACCAATTAACACCCGGGGTTAACATACCAAGAAAGGTCTTCCTGTTCCTGTCCGGTTTGAGAATGACCCATTCTTTTTTATTAATTACGATTATTATGAGGCCACAAAACTTAAGGTCAATTAAAACATGCGTTGAAGAGCAAAACACTGCGCCACAGGGAAGGTGTAAAAGCCGTCTTGATTATAATGGATGTCCACTGGAAGGTGTTATTAACATTTCCTTTAGGCATTATTAGCTATGATGACAGATAATTCTCAAAATAAACAGTCCATGGTATTAATCCATATCATGTGGTGATTCTGAATGACCCCGATGACGGTAAACGTACGCCGATGTACAGTTAAATAAACAGCGGCAACGACAAAGGCACTAAAATACACTGACAAACTTTTTACATAGAAAATATCCTACAATGGATTCGTTTTCGTGATATCCCTCTTTGTTCTCCTTTGGTTTGTTTTATTTTCCCGAAAGACCGTTGGAATTCATGCTTAGTTAAATCTTCGCTCTTCTCTTTTCTTCAAGGCTATGCTACAAAATTCTATAAAAACGTACTGAATATCTGGCATAAATAAGACTCGTTAGTCTTGAAATGCCATTTAAGCCCTAAACAACGAACGAACGATCCGTTTTAAAATATATCGCTTTTGAAAATATCACCTGTACTTTTAGCCATGTACTTTGCAACAAAAATAATGCATTGCGTTGATGAGCCGCGAAATCGGTATGAGAAGCGGCCCTTAAACCACAATTTCAAACAAACAAGTTCCAGTGCTAAGAACTTCTACCGGAAAATAGGTAGAATAGTGTAAAAGCTATACTGTGTTTTCCAAATGACAATGCAATATTCTTTTATCGAACTGTGTCATTGTCTCACGTGATAACATGAAATAAATTTCAATAAAATGCAAACAGACCTGCTTAAAGTTTTGCACTATAGTTCAGTTACCATTATAGAACATAAAATGTTTTTATTGCGTTCAGTGCAATTTTAATAATAGTGTAAAAGCTACTGTGTTTTCCAAATGACAATGCAGTCTTCTTTTATCGAAGTATGTCATTGTCGGATCTAGGTCATTTGCCCTTCAAGTCATTTGCCCTTCGGACATTTGCCCTTCGGATATTTGCCCTTCTGACCATTTGCCCTTCAGGTCAATTTGCCCTTCCGCCCATTTGCCCACACTATACATGGTATATGAGAAACTGCTTTAGTAAACTTCTGACAAATATGTTCAATTTCTTAATGTTTATTTCACAAAGAAAATATATCAAACTTTAAAAGAAAAAAAGAAATTAAAGCACTAAAAACATACATCTGGTAGCATCTGACGATTATATTCAAGTTCGGACTTAATGTTTATTTTATCCACAGAAACATGTTCATTTTTTTCTGAAAGTAAAAATGAAATATAAAATGCATATAAACGAAAAAATTATAAACAATAAACATTTTTTTTCTTTCATTAAAAAATTTTAATTGGTCTTTGAAGTATCAGATGAAAGAGCTGAGTAAGAAAGACCACTAAGCAGAAGAAGAATATGAATAGTCAGAGATAATCCAGATTATCCCCTCACTGATCACCCATCACTCCCTGAGGCTTGGGTCACTCACAGATAATCCTGATTAACACATCACTGGATTTTCTCTGTTTGAAGCCCCGAAACCGAACTTGAATATAATCGTCAGATGCTACCAGATGTATGTGTTTTTTGTGCTTTAATTACTTTTTTTTCTTTTAAAGTTTGATATCTTTTCTTTGTGAAATAAACATTAAGAACTTAAACATACTCGTCAGAAGTTTACTAAATCAGTTTCCCATACCATGTGTAGTGTGGGCAAATGGGTGGAAGGGCAAATTGACATGAAGGGCAAATAGTCAGAAGGGCAAATATCCGAAGGGCAAATGTCCGAAAGACAAATGTCCAGAAGGGCAATTGACTGTACTCCGTCATTGTCGGGTGTAGGACAAAACCCCCAGCGGACAAAACCCCCACGGACAAACCCCCCCAGGACAAAACCCCCACCGGACATAACCCCCACCGGACATAACCTCCACTGGACAAAACCCCCATCACATATTATTTCCTATGCTATTTTAGCAATAAAAGAAATAACATGGTAAATGATAAAATCTCAAGACAAAGTTATTTGATGTTATAACATATTTATTAATCTTTGAATAAATTTAGATTGCACTGTTCAGCCAAATTGTTGAACGTATTTGCAGTGAGGAAGGATCAATTCTTGTCAAGACAACTACACTCGATAGTTGATTCATTCGGAAATGCGTTTGTTCTGTAATGTAGTGGCTCTCAAACAAAGAAACATAGAGAGCTGAACTATGTGACTTTATATCATTTTTAGCAATTTTGCATACCCCGTCCTACCAGAACAACATGGTAAACGATTTTGTCGTGGTTCTTCGCAATTATTGGTTTTCTCTATGGAAGAGCCCCAAACTATTTTATTTCGCAGAAAATCATTATTGTTTAATTCACTGCGCATTTTTTTTGATGATTGCATAAATAAACAAGAGCCAAAACTAGGCCCACGCAACATTGAATAAGAAAATTTTAGAGCATAAAAGCGTTCTCAAAATACAGTATCACCTTGTTTGGAAATTATCTGTTCACCTCTTGGCGTTAGGTCATGTTAAGATATATATTCAGTTTGGATACAATCTACAAGCTAGATCTGGAAAGAATCACATATCAAAATAACTAGGTACCTTGTTTGTCATGACTTGGTATTACACGAAATTTGGTAACATCCCACATCCCTAAATCAAAATGTTTCCTACTACTAGGTAATCTAGCAACTATTTACGATATGCCGGGTATTCCAACCTCGAAAATTCTATTATTTGGCGATCTTGACAAAGATGGGATTACTAACGTACGAATTCAGACATTTCTGGGCGATTACATTACAAAAACCAAGCGCTTTTAACTCCAAATACAATCAGCCTCCATTTATCCCTTTATATTTTCGGCGTCCAGACAGGGTCTTCCTGGTCTTAGTTCTTGTCCAGGAGTCCTGGTAATGTGACACCCCGAGCCTTCCTTCTAATACAATAGCTGAAATTTATTAATAGCTTGGTCATCGATTTGGTGCTTAATACAATGCTTAGCCTTCCCTAGCTCTGTATTTGTTATATATCTATACTTGTTATGTAGTTGATGTAAAAATATCCTTGTACCGGGGAGACGCAATAATAAGCTGTCTTAATGCGCTCCCCTTTCATCAAGATGAATAAACTATATTTAAACCAAAATGTTTAATTTCTGATGTTCGGGTTGTATGACTTTGACTTTGGCGGATCTTCCGTAAATCCTTACTTTGATCATGAATATGTCACAACAGATCCACCGCTGAGTGAAGATTAATGGTCCACTCATTGTTTAGTAATTGTTTAGTGTACATCAGTCATTATAATAATAGAGAATAAATATTTATGAATTTCTACATTAAAAATGTAAAAATTCTGTCTGAAATAGCTATTTTTGGGTGAGATGGGGGTTTTGTCTGACTTTTCAATTTTGGGGGTTTTATCCGTGGGTGTTTTGTCCTAGGGGGTTTTGTCCGTGGGTGTTTTGTCCTAGGGGGTTTTGTCCGCTGGGGTTTTTGTCCGGATCCCGTCATGGTCTCACGTGATAACATGAAATAAATTTCAGTAAAGTGCAAACAGACCTGCTTAATCTTTTGTACTATAGTTTAGACACCATTATAGTACATAATATGATTTTATTGCGTTCAGTGCAATTTTAAAAGGCACCTCCCTGTAGATGGTTATGAAATTTACCCCCCCCCCCCATATATTTTGAAGAGAGTTTCAATACCACCCTTCCAAATAAAAGGGTATCAAGTACCCCCCGTACAACAAAGTTCCCCCCATTCCCCAAATAATTCGACTTTCCACACCTCTCTTCACCATACAATACCAGTAGAATTGACCTTTGACCTTTTGGAACCAAGAATAGTGCTCCTGAATTACGTTATCATTGTAGTCAATAATTTCTAGCGATATTGTGAATACATATAATTCTTCTTCGCCCAAGAAAATTCGCACAGCTGAAGTTTACTAACAAATTATGAGTGCATGGCCACACAACAGTTAACCCTATTTCCAAGTATAAGGAAAGGAATATTCGAATATAATTAAGCCTTTCGTTACTAATTCATCTTCATAGGGACACAAACAACGATATTTTTAGCTATAAAAACTGTTAAGCTTTACCAGGGTTAATCAGCAGCATCATTCTAATTAAAATAAAATCCTGTCTGCTCCCCCATTTGGATATGTCGCTTGAAGGATCTAACTGACTTGCAGTAACTCGAGTGACAACCAATCCTTCGAAAGCTTCATAGTGCTTTGAAGGGAACATTAATGATAGAGAATTCTTGTTTGGCTCAACCGGAATAGACGCCGCGCTGGTGGGATGTCTTTTCATGTTGCCGCGTTCCCGACATTGTGACACCATAATACGGGATGGATATATGGACTGGTCTTTGGTGTGAGCATTGGGGTAAACGTACACGGTGATCCTATCTCCCCTTCCTAGCTGCAAGTGGATTATTCCAGGTGCGACCATGATGTCATAATGCTATTAAATATTCATGGTATGAGCGCTTAGAACACGAAATTCAATCCGGGTTTTGCGCTATTCCTAATGCCGGTTTCGGCCGCAAGGTGGCGCTAGCGCTCACTGCACTTTGGTCTATTCCGGTTTAGCTGTCTGCTAATGTAAACATGTGCAGGAGGGAAGGCGTGTATTGCATTTCGCCTCGTTTCGTCAGATTTTCTCACTGATGGAGACGTCCTTGGTAGTTTAGGTAAGTATAGTCATCAAGTTTTATTTTTACTCGTTTGTACAAGCATAATAAGAGCCGCTTTGTCAACAAATTGGGCAATCAAATGTCGTCGTTGTTGTTGTTATAAAACATTTGGTTAGTTATACTAGAGTCTTGGGTGTCATTGACCCAGGGATAAAGGATTACTGTTCCGTACGATTGTGGAGGCATTATCACTAATAATATTGTCGCGGTTCTCCTGGCTTCAATCGGCTTTAATCATATTGAGATGATTTATTCTCTTGATAAATTGCAAATAATTAGATAATTAAAAAAATAAAAATAAGTAGCTATTAGTGCAAAAACTACTTCCTCGGTATTTATGAGAAGTTAGAAGCCATATGGCACATCAATTTCCTGTTCAGTGTGTCTTTTCACAATAAAATTATGAAACACTACCAGCAGTCTGAGGCGGGTTGGGTTCTTGTTTATCACATTATAATCATACAGCTACATTAACAGCTACATGGTAGTCGGGTTAACTAATAATCCGATTATTTCTCACAATACTTGATCAAACAAACTGGCCCCTGCTAATAGTTTTCAGTGGAGTATGGTTTAATCAGGCTGAACTGCCGGCCACCCACCATGTTTTATAACAACAACAACGATGACCTTTGATTGCCCAATTTGTTGACAAAGCGGCTCTTATTATGCTTGTACAAACGAGTAAAAATAAGAGTTGATGACTATACTTACCTAAACTATCAAGGACGTCTGCATCAGTGAGAAAATCTGATGAAACGAGGCGAAATACAATACCCGCCTTCCCTCCTGCACATGTTTACATTAGCAGACAGCTAAACCGGAACAGACCAAAGTGCAGTGAGCGCTAGCGCCACCTTGCTGCCGAAACCGGCATTAGGAATAGCGCAAAACCCGGATTATACGTAAGATCCTATATAGCAACATGTACGTTGGGGGAGAATTGATAGGATATTAATTCATTTAAGATTGTCAGCAGTATATAGATGTATCCATTTTTTCTCAAGGGGTAAGATCCATTTGAACTCTACAGGAGTTTCGAAGGAGGTTTGTGTTTGTAAATAAAATGCTCACACGCATTTAAACCAGTGTGAAATTAAATATTTTGTAATTGCGAAGATAGGCGAAGACTCAAACAGCTGATAAAACGTATGTTTTGTTGAGTGATGTTTGCACACAGTAAAACATATGAAGTGTTATCCAGCAAAGATTAAAAGACAAGCCAGATAGTGAAACTGCTGGATAATTGATATTTACGAAGTACAAAGTACTCCAGAAGACCTTTTTTTCTGTAGCTGATTTACTTGTCCAGGACTATTCCGAAGTTTTGTCGTGTATTTAGAGCTCACGACAACCAAAAGATTGCGTTATTAATCTGTATGAACAGTGATACTCTCCAAAAGTTAAGTACTTCGAATTCCCAGTCGTAATCGGTCAAGTTTTCATTTTTTTGACAAAATGATTCCATTTTGCCGATGATTATTCATTGAAATCGATACTCGTAACCAGTGCTGTTGAAATTCACCTTTAGAAGACACACAGTTAACGCTACATACAGTGTTAATCTGTTTTGTCATATTCGATAAAAAAAGGAATATTTTGGACGGAATGAGTTGCAACAAAGTATCATCGGTCGATATATAAAGGTTTAATATTGGCCTGTGCCCAGCCCAATATGGTGAGGTGGCTTAGCAAAAAGATCGTGACACGCTGGACCAAAGCACCAAACTTAGCACATCCATCACTTGAGGCATACAGAACAATATCAGAAGAGGTGCCCATTACTTTGGATCGTGTGATGCCCTCTGGCATCTAAGGGGAAATATTATCAATAAAATAATAGCATACCAATAGCTTCATTATTTTCGTTATCCTTGAGGCTAGGAAGCTAAAACTTACCACACTATATCTTTGATTCCAGTGCTACCAGAAAATGTAGATTGTGGAGCTGAAACCACCAATAACAATTGAACACATCAGGATCCGCCCTATCCAGTATCATTTTTCTTACCGGCATATAACCGGCATATAATTAGAGTAATGTAAATGTAATGGTCTTAGCACTGAGTGGAATATATTAGATGTAGTTTTAGACCCCTCCCCCAGTCTGCCTCTGAACATGAAATCGTCCTAAGCCCTCCCAATCATGTCAATGGCGATGGATAGAGGTACACGTGTTATTTTAATGCTAATTTTTTGTTCCTGTCCCTCAATGGGTGTTAAATGCACTTTCCTATCCCTTTCCTGTGTATATTCACTATCTCAAATCCCTTTAGCTATCCTGAAAATGTTTGACAGCTTACTGACTAAAAACAGATTGCGGGACCCTATTTTCACCCTTGGTAATCCCACAGCCATTCTGACAAAGTCCCATGAACATTCGACCAAAGCTGTAGCCATTCAATGACCAGTGCTATAACGTGTAAATTATATGTTGCATGTTCCCGGTCCCCATTGAGTGTTAAATGCCCTTTTGATTTCTTCTTTGTTACAGAGTCCATTCTCTGACCATGTATCTCTTTTAACTACCCCGTCGTAATTTCACGGCCTTTCAGGAAAAAAAATCCCAGCCTCCAACAAGCGTAAGATACCCTTTTTGGGGAGTTATCTTTTTAGGCTCACCCTCGCACTCTTCAGATGAAGTTTTGTACCATCTCGTCCAAAATTGTGGTTATATACGGCGGCCACAAATGAACACACAGAGACGCGTAGAACTAAACACGTGTCCTCGGTCCGTGTAACACTTGCTTATTCATTTATTCATCTCTCAAACTTGAAAGTAGAAACTGGCGACTAAAAAGCAACCATATGACTCAACAGGAAAGCTTCACTCGGCGCCAAACATGCAGACTCGAGAATACGGTGGGTTCTCGGAAGTAGCCTTAGTATCTCAGCCTCGCTTTTATTGTAGCGGTTCATGTGGAGATTATGAAGTATCCACACGGCTTAAAGCGGAATTAGATACGCTAGCTCGGGAGCTGTTATGACAGATCAGCTCAAACAAATAACTCATCGGATGTTAATGGATGAGCATCGAGGACGTCGGATGGAGTAAACGCTTCAACTTGGGGTAAACCGGATAAATGCAAGAATACCCAGAAAAACTAACCTGGCCAACCTTGAGCATTTCTATCTTTTTTCCCATTTTACGAGATGGAAAGCTGAAAAAGTTTTACATGAATAAGGGGCGATTGTTTCCTTTTACACGGCCGATTATGTAAACCTAATTGATTTAGGTGGTTTCAGCCACACCACTTCCTTCCCAGAGAACTTTTCCCTGGTGCTTCAAAGTGAAGAAATGTTGAGAGCTGTAACTTAGCGCAGTTATAGCTTATGGTATTGAAGTTATTTTGTGCCTGTATAGCATAATACTCGGAGCAAGGCATCATGAGTAAATTAAAAATGGATGACATTAGGATGTAACTGGAAAGTTCTGTATTCCTTCAAAATTATTGTATTTTGTTTTCGTAAAATCACTCAAAAGTATTGTTTTCTCGAATAAATGTTTATTTACTAATTAACCAGGCAGTTTCAGCGAAGAAAATTGCGCAAATAAAAATTGGAAAAATCGGCCCGAAAAATAGTCCACAAAATGGCTTATTTTTGGAAAATGATGTCATCATGGCCGCCACCTTGGATTTTGTGACATTTTCCGGTAGCGCAGTGATTACGTGTGGCAAGTTTCAGCTTCCAAGCCTTAAGGATAATAAAAATAGCGAAGCTGTTGGGAGGTTAACTATACTTTGAATAACAATATTGCCCCTCAGATGCCCTTTTGGGGGTCAAAGGGCATCACAGAGCCCAGAGCAACGGGCACCCCTTCTGATATTGTTTTATATGTCTCAAGTGATGGGTGTGCCAAGTTTGATGCTTTGGTCCAGCGTGTCACGATCTTCCGAAAATATGGCCCTAAGTCACCTCACTGATATCACTATATCGGCAGATCACTCTGTATGTGAACATTTTGTAATATCGTCTCACAGCTTGACAACTGATCACATTCTATAATTGCATATTTAGTCGTTTCCCTGGTATTTTTTACAAATTTCGAAGAGACCATTCTCAGTTTAATCTACTTTATGTAAAAATAGAAATGACTTCTTCTTATCCTATAACTTATCTCTGTGATGAAACCTACATACTGGAAAACAGGCGTTTTCCCAAGTGATCTCCCCTTTTTCATTGTAATAGTTTTCTCATTCGGAGCAAACTGTGGTATGTAAGCAGAAAAGACTCAAAATAATATAATATTTATATGTAAATATTACTATTATCAGTACTGGTTAAGGAGATGAATACCGCTGTTCCATCTGATTCTTTATCGAAAGGTGGTGGAAAAAGATGCCGGAGTACTGAGAAAAAGTCATATGACCCCACAAGCCAATAGTAGTATAGAAAGTGGATTTAAAGGCCCATTTTCCAGGGAAGTAACTCTTGGGGACTTCACAGGGAGTTCCGACAGGTGGCGCCACCAGCTCAAGGTTACGTGGCGGTGATTACGAGCTTGGTATGATTCTAGATTAACCTGGGAAGGATGGACAGTTCAATTTGGACCAATCAGCGACAGTGAACACCTGGTCTGATGCCTACGTGTCTGTGTGAGTGAGCTCACGTGCCGAACACCTGGCTCCGCGAAGGAAAAAATCTTCGCTGACGTCACGGTTTGGCACCGTGACAGCTGGCATCTTGCCAAACCGTGAACACCTGGTCTGGTGCCTACGTGTCTGTGTGAATGAGTTCACGTATCGAACACCTGGCCCCCCGAAGGAAAAATGTAACAATGTTGCACTACGATCGCTACAATGTTGCGACATCGTGACAAACCGTGAACACCTGGTCTGGTGCCTACGTGTCTGCGTGAATGAGCTCACGTGCCGAATACCTGGCTCCCCGAAGGAAAAATTACGAGCTTGGCGGGATTCTAGATTAACCTGGGAAGGATGGGCAGTTCCATTTGGACCAATGAGCGGTCGAGAAAAAAGTACCAATGAGCGGTCGAACATTCAGCCAATCGATAAGCACCGGGTTTGGGGACTTGTTGAGGACCCACGGTAGGCTTTCGACGCGGTCTGCGCGTGCATCTGGGTACTATTACATCCGGGTACTGTTACATCCGGGTACTATTACATCCGGGTACTTCTATTTTTTTCCTATAAAAGCCAGCAGTACGGCATTGCTTCATTCGATACCGGGAATTTCTGTCTGACATATCCGAACCTAGCTGACTAGCTTGAGCCTATTATTTAGTTTTGATGCACAACTGATGCAAAAAAGGGTTAAATTTACCATGTTTAGTTGGTTGTATTTTGTGTTCTACCTGGCGAACTTAATAAATAGCTTAGGATTCAGAACGGTAGATATGTGAGGATCATCGGATGTATCAGTGTTTATTTTATCGTAAAACTTGCTTTATTCTTAGAGACCGCCCATCAGTCCAGTCGGGGTATTTTTATTGAATTTGGTATGCTACGAAATTCATACAGTCCAAGGGAAGTCACTCTAAGTGTCAAATTGTATATATATCATCTATCCCTAGACCAGTTGAAAAGGCTGGCACATGACATGAAAATCCCCACAAAACCTGAAGACACTGACAGTGTGAAACTAATAAAAGCTATAGAGAAATTTATTGCAGAATCCATGTTAGACGAAACTCATGGACCAACAATACTACGTGCATTACTGACTCATGTTACCCCGGAAAACCTCCGACAGGTTCAAGACCTGTACCTGCAGAGACTGGTATGCAAAATAACAGTGCAGCTGCAACCATGCAAAGATTGTCTTTTCGCAAAGATTTTAGTGTGTTAAGACAGATTGGTGGTGAAAAGGGTATCAGTTTCACAAACATTACTAGACAGATAGAGGTTGCAGTCAGTAAGGGTTACCGTGAATCAGAAATTATTTACGCTGTTGGACAGGCCGTGCACCCATCACTAAGCCTCCATGGCTACTTAGAGAGGAAAAACTTACACTTCCTGAGTTCAGAGGACTTCTCCGACAGTATTATCAGGAAAGATCTGCGACAGAATTATACCAGGCCCTGAGTGAGGGGAAACAAAACGCGAATGAAGGGACGTTGTACTTCGTTCTTCGGTTAAATCACCATACAATGCTAGATTCATAGCTGGTTCTAGAAGCTGCACAATCAAGCTTCTTTCAACCCTGTTGACGAGGGCCCTTCAGGAGGTAAAGCATTTTGGGAAAGGTATTGCGCCACTATTTCTAAAAACTCTGGCGTTGAATGTATGTGGATATTGAACACTTCAAAATGTCTTACGGAAGAACTTGATGCTAAAGGTCACATACCGTATAGACATGTATCCACATGGGATTTCTCGACTCTCTATACCACAATCCCTCACCAGGACCTCATTGACCGTCTAAGTTCATTAATAGTATCTGTGTTCAAGAAAACTGATCGTAGATATATTAATGTCGGAAGCCATAAAGCATTCTTTAGCTCTACTACATACAAGAGATATCATTCATGGAATGTTTCTTTGTTTATAGAGTTGCTTGAATTTTTTCTCATTAAAACTATCTATGTGAAATTTGGCAACACAATATATCAAGAGCATATAGGTATTCCAATGGGTACTAATTGTGCACCCCTATTGGCTGACCTATATCTGTTCTCTTATGAATATGACTATATGCAGGCGCTTTCAAAAACCGATCCATTCAAAGCCCGTTCCTTCTCATTCACCAAACGCTATATAGACGATCTTCTCGCTGTGGATAATCGCTATATAAATGACGCAGTGAAGGATATATATCCACCTTCACTGGATTTGAAGGAAACTACAGATAATCCTACAGGCACATCGTATTTAGACCTATATCTCTATAAAAATGAAGCCGGCCTTCTCTCTCGTATGACTGTATGACAAAAGAGATGATTACAATTTCGACATCGTAAACTATCCCTTTCTGGACAGTAATATTCCAGTGGGACCTGCATATGGCGTATACATATCACGCCTAGTAGCATTTGCTAGATCCCGTGTTAAATGTGACGATTTTAATCAACGTCACAAAACATTGTTGCAGAAAAGTTTCTCAAATTTGGCGATACATATCGCATGCTGATAGCAAAATACGAGCGTAGCGTGCAAGATCTATGGCGTTACGTTTCGTAACTTGTGTCTAATTCCGCTTAACCCGGGGCTAGGGGCCGTATGAACCCATGTACTTCAAGATCCTCATGGTACTCATATGAACAGTCACAATCAAAGCGTGACTGAGATACATCATTCTTTAGATGACGACTTGACAACAAATATTATGGTTAAGAATACTGATCAGCGATACGGATTTGATATTTTGGGAACAGCATGATGTCTTGCTGGCATCATTGAAAACTGTTGACCGCTTCTCTCTTGCAGGAAACAAGCCTATGTTTATGTATACTATGATTGTCTTTTTGAATTTGGTGCTAATACTGTTATATGGAATATGGAATATGGAATAGGTCTTTGGATTATGGACGCGGATTTTTTCTAATGGACGACGGCTGAATTATGAATGACGGACTAGACGCTTGTAACTTGACTTGGGACAACAAGTTACGATTGCTTCACAGGATGAAGGATCTGACTTTCGCTATGATCCAGAGTTGGTTCGTCGAATGACACTGCATACCATCTATATTAGACTTCTGGATGCTAGTATTAGCCAAGATTTAAAGGATTTATTTTTTAGAAATCCATCAGATGAACAACTGATTTCTCAGATAAATCGATCAGTGACGGCGATAGAAGAGAGAAAAGAAACATGCAAACGAACAAGAAACATGCCGTCACCCGTACCACTGTAACAAAGGGTAGGGTCAATGAGATCGAAGCGGACATTTCACAGCAGTCATCAGATGAATCATCACTGACAAAATTATTTGCAGATTTACGCAAAGAAATGGAAGCGGATGTCGCAGCTGTGAACGAAGAAATACTTCAAGAGAAAACACAGGCCAGGGGAAAGGGACACAAAATAGTCAAAAAGGGGGGTTGTCCAAATTTCCGAAAAAAAGAAAATAGTGAACACCGTGATCACTGTTATTGGTGTGGATCAGCTGACCATTTTATGACTGGCCGTAAGATTAAACGTATGCAACAGGGAAACGGCAGGGATCGACATTTCGGGACTAATGACGACCCCATCCCCAAATAAGTCCCAACAATTGGGTTTGCAATGTGGTATTGAGTCTGATTGTTTGCAATGTAGTGGGTGCCATGCCGCCCTTTATTGTTCTCAAAGTTGTCAAGCGGTGCATTGGGTACACCACCGCACCATTTGTATGGCAGTTCAACAACTCGAGAAACCAGAGTTACCACTAGGGAACCCACCAATTCCTCCAAACAAACAGGAGGAATTGTTGCGGTTGGTAGGACCACAATGTCACATGATATGTTCTTTGAATGGCGTAAAAACACAGGTCCTCTGGGATACTGGCTCACAAGTATGTTTACTCCCAGTGGAGTGGGCCAAGAATAATTTGGGTGAAGTTGATATCAAACCACTGTCTGATATATTAGGTGAGCAAAATCTAACCATAATGGCAGCAAATGGTGTGCCTGTTCCTTTCCAGGGTTGGACTCCGGTGAATTTCAGACTGCTTGGCGACAAAGGTAATCGCAAGTTTCAAGTCCCATTTCTTTTGGTTGATGTACCGGGAGGATGTCCTATAGTTGGTTACAACGTTATTGACCAATACTTGAGCGACGTGACTGGAGACCAGGGGTACGAGACCAAAGTCCAGTTAATCGGAACAGGTCTACTTACAAAGACTGAAACAACACTGAGTGCTGTGGTAAAACTGTGGTAAAACTGATTTCAGCAATGTTGTAAGTAAGTCTTTTAGAATGCTGGGTTTTATGAAACGAAACAGTGTTAGTTTTACACAAGCCAATACTTTTAAGAATTTGTATTTTACCATTGTACGCAATCGTTTAGAATATTGCTCGGTTGTGTAGAATCCCTGGCGAAAAACACACATTGAATCTTTAGAACGTGTACAACGGAAATGTTTGAAGTATCTCTGTTTTAAAACACACGTGCAATACGATAGTGAAAATTACACCGTTTTATCTAACTTTTTTTAAATTACCCACTTTATGTCAACGTCGATCTTACCTGGACATGATGTTTTTACACAAATGTGCCTGTGGTTTACATGATTTCTCTGAAATTTTATCTAAGCTTGCTTTTAATGCCCCATCCCGGCTTTTACGTAACATCCAATATTTCAGACCCCCTCGGAGCCGTATTAATGTTTACAAATACTCTCCGATTATAAGATGTATGAACAGTTTTAATGACATTGTTAAATCCTCTGAGAATAATGACATTTTTAGCAACACAATTTGTTTTAAATCAAACCTGAAAAGGGCATGTTTTACTTCCATTTCATGATTTCTTTTTTTTCTACAGTGCATATAATTTATAGTTTACAATCTCAAACTCATTCTTAGCAATATATTTCTTGTTTAATCCTGTTTTTCTTTTTTGTGTGCTTTGTCTTAATTCCAAATTGCATTTAAATTTCAATTTTCATCACTTCCATTTTATTATTACTACTTAGTGTTATATTATCTCAACTTCCTTAATATGTGTTTCCTGTCACTTGATTTTCATCATTTTTATTTTATTATTACTATTTAGCGTTATATTATTTCAACTTTTTTATTACTTGTTTCCGTTCACTTGGCTTTGTATATAATCATGTTACACAGGAACCTGTAAATGGGACTTGTTCCCGTGGGACCTCCTTCTAAATAAACAAATAAACAAAGCTCAACCCAATGATGAAATTGGTTTTGTGGTGACGGGTAAGCAGGGTACCAAAGTGCCAAAAGGTACATCTGTTAGTGTGAAATGCCTAGTGAAAACACAGCCGAGGGAAAACACATCGGCCATGTTTGAGCTAAATGTTGAGCAATGCTGGCCAGATGTACTAGTTGTTCATGAATCTGTGGTAACTGTGAAACGGAGGGCAAGAGACCCAGTTTATGTAATGATAACGAACACATCTGACCATGAGCTTTCCATCAAATTACAAGCGTCTAGTCCGTCATCCATAATTCAGCCGTCGTCCATTAGAGAATATCCGCGTAATGTGCACTGGGGTCTCTACATGAATTACAAGCGTCTAGTTCGTCATTCATAATCCAGCCGTCGTCCATTAGAGAATATCCGCGTCCATAATCCAAAGACCTATTCCATATTCCATATAACAGTATTAGCACCAAATTCAAAAAGACAATCATAGTATACATAAACATAGGCTTGTTTCCTGCAAGAGAGAAGCGGTCAACAGTTTTCAATGATGCCGGCAAGACATCATGATGTTCCAAAAATATCAAATCCGTATCGCTGATCAGTATTCTTAATCCATAATATTCGTTGTAAAGTCGTCATCTAAAGAATGATGTATCTCAGTCACGCTTTGATTGTGACTGTTCATATGAGTACCATGAGGATCTTGAAGTACATGGGTTCATACGGCCCCTAGCCCCGGGTTAAGCGGAATTAGACACAAGTTACGAAACGTAGCGCCATAGATCTTGCACGCTACGTTCGTATTTTGCTATCAGCATGCGATATGTATCGCCAAATTTGAGAAACTTTGAGTGGAGGCGCTTGGTGGAATCATCCCAGCTCGATCCATCATCCCACTTAATCGGCAGTCCACTCAAACTCCAGAACCAGTGGAAGAGGTTGCAGATTCAGAGCTCTGGCATCCTCCAATAGACTTGACTCAGAGTGATTTGACAGAATCTCAAAGAGACAGAGTGACTCAGATGTTATACGAGGAGTCTCGAGCCTTCTCTCATGAGGAGGGAGATATCGGATGTGCCCCAGATCAAGAAATGGACATAAAGCTTACAGACAATATCCCAGTGCAACAAAACAATGTTTCCATTCCACGCCCTCTATACCAGGAAGTCAAAGACTATCTCATATATTTAATAGAGAGGGGGTGGATTACAAAGAGCAACTCTCCCTACTCAAGCCCGATGGTGTGTGTGCGAAAACGAATTCCCAGAATATAGGATGCCCTCAACGGTTTGGCAGGATAATCTTGGTTTTTCCTGTTTGATCAGGGAAAGGCATACCACCAGAGATTTGTTAAACCCGAATGCCGGAAAAAACTGCTTTCATATCGCCATGGGGATTTTTTTGAATGGGAACGGATACCGTTTGGACTGACCGTGGCTCCGGGTGCTTTCCAGGGTATTATGGATAACCTACTCGAAGATCTGCGGGATAAGATTTGTATTCCCTATCTGGATGATGTTTTAGTTTTTAGTAAAAACTTTGAAGACCATCTCAACCACACAAGGACTGTTCTCCGTCGCCTACAGGGTGCTGGAATAAAACTGCAACCCAGAAAGTACGAGATGTTTCGGAGACAAGTGAAATACCTCGAGCACATTGTGTCGTGAGACGGATACTGCATGGATCCTTCGGAAAAGGAACCAGTCAGAAAGTTGAAGGAGAAACGCGCTAGGACTGTAGAGGAGCTTCGTCAAATTTTGGGATTCCTAGGCTACTACAGAAAGTACTTGAAAGGCTTTTCGCGAAGAGCTAGTACTCTGTATTGACTGTTCAAAAAGGATGAAAGTCTAAAGTAGCAGCCCATCCCAAGAAAGGTAAATCCAGAAAAGTACAGGCCGGTTCGTCCCAACCAATGATGTTGACAGAAGACCATACCAAGGTTCTGGGAGGGTTGGTGGACGACCTTTTAACGGACCAGGTAATGGCTTACCCTAAGTTTGACAAAAAGTTGATCTTACATGTGTATGCCTCACAAGAGCGACTTGGTGCTGTTCTCTATCAACCTCAGGAAACTGGACGACTAGGCGTCATCGGGTTCGGCTTTAGGACCTTGAGCCCATCTGAGAAAAATTATCACACCCATTCTGGTAAACTAGAGTTTTTGGCATTAAAATGGGCGATCACGGAGAGATTCCGGGATTACTTGTATTACGCCCCAAACTTTGAAGTCTACACAGACAATAACCCGCTCAAGTATGTACTCACAACAGCCAAACTCGACAGCACCCGACATCGGTGGGTAGCTGTACCAGCTGATTTCCTGTTCAGTATCAAGTATCGTCCTGGTAAAAAGAACGCAGATGCAGACGGACTCTCACGAATTCCACTGAACATCGAAGAGGTGATGAGAGAATCTGTCGAATCATTATCCCCTGAAGTACTTACCGCAACGTTTCAGACAGTTGAAGCAACCGAGGCAGGAGAACTGACATTGATTGCTTCCCTCACCGATGGTGCGTGCATTCCGGATGACTTCTCAAATGATCGCGTGGATACTTCACTTCCAGTTCTTTCTCCTGTGGCTATCACGAGAGCACAGGAGAAGAATGAAACTATAGGGCCAGTCCTTGCCCTGATCAGGAGTGGACGGAAGTGCCCTCTCAGAAAAAAGGCACTGACAGCAAGAATGACCTGATGCGGGAGTTTCCGAAGTTAAAGCTGGATGATCAAGGTGTTCTGGTGAGGAGATGTACACTGCCCGGAGGGGATGTGCGATCCCAGCTCGTTCTGCCAAAAGAATTCCATTCAACTGTGCTACATGAACTCCATAACAACATGGGACACTTGGGTGTTGACAGGGTCTTGGCAATGGTGCGAGAGAGGTTCTTTTGGCAGCTGCTCCATAGCTGTTCTTCTTTGAAAGACAAGTCTCCAACCTTACCTGTGCGAACTACCTTGAAACCAATCGTAGCCAGCGTAACTGCTATCCATTGCTTTTCTCCACTTGGATGTTTGCAAAGGGGGATTCGAGTACCTGTTGGTTCTGGTGGATCACTTTACTCGATTTACACAGGTGTATCCAGCGAAGAATAAATCGGGTAAAACAGTGGCTGAGGTGTTTAATGACTTTATTCCTCGTGTTGGGTTCCCTGCAAAAATCCACCACGACCAGGGCAAAGAGTTTGATAACAAATTATTCCATCGCTTAGAGCAACTGTCCGCTGTTTCCTCATCGCGGACTACTTCCTACCACCCGCAAGGGAATGGGAAGGTAGAGCGCTTTAATATGACTATCATTCTAATGCTAAAGACGCTCCCAGTGTCATTCAAAGGTGATTGGAAGAGCCACATCAATAAAGTCCACGCCTATAATTGTACAAGGAATGACGCCACAGGCTACTCACCTTACTTCTTGTTGTTTGGACGTTCTCCAAGGTGGATATCATCTTCGGTCTCCGGAGTGGGATCCAATCAGCAGTACGTCGACCAGTGGCGAACGGGGATGCGCCAAGCATATGACATCGCATCACAGAATGCCAACAAAACAGCGGCGAAGGGAAAGAAACTGTACGATGGGAAGGTACGAGGCACTGTACTTCTGCCCAATGACCGTGTTCTAATTCGGAATCTTAGGGAACGTGGTGGGACTGGCAAGGTACGGTCGTACTGGGGGCAAAAGATACATGTAGTCGTGAAGCGGGTCTCGCAAGACAGTCCAGTCTATAAGATACGTGCTGAGGATGGAAGTGGCGGTAAAAGAACTGTGCACAGGAACCTGTTATTACCCTGTGATGGCCTCCCTTCAGAGGTCCCACCACCACCTCCACCAAAAACGTGTAGAAAACCAGTTAAGAAGGTAACTAAACAACGAGAAGGCGTTAGGTCAGTGAGCTGGAACCGAGTGATGACTAATCCGAAAACAGTTGGCAGATGTGGTTCGATGAACCCACCATGGATCCAAATGCAGAGGTGTTTACCCCACGTGAGAGAGTGTACCTCCTGTAGGAATAGATGGTGCAGAGGAACCTTCCAACACAAATGTGACTCCTCACCTTGAACCTACACCGCTTGTCGATCTATACGACGACGACAGTGCAGACGTAGCTGAAGATTCAAAGGCCGCAAAGGCACCGTAGGCCACCAGCTAAGTTGACGTATGATACCTTTGGAGAGGTTACGCAACATCGACATCCACCATTCGTTCAACTGCTGCAGAATGTTCCGGGCCCCATATTGAGCTACCCGATGATACCAGGTTGGTATCCAATCAGCATCCCACAGTTTGTGTGAGAAACCAGGTGGTTTGTTGTAGTGATGATTGTGAGTGTTAAGAATTGTTCCTAGGATGATCGAACTGTTAACTGTTCATATGGGAACCAATTACTGTGAACCGACTAAATATAGAAATTTGATGTATTCTGGATAAAGTGATGTGCACCTTTGTTTTGGTTGTTATGAATTCCGAGGACACCCGAACATTAGTGATTTTGGCTTATATGACTCAGCCCTCTCTGTACCGTATCGGTACAATTGTACCGATAGAAATATAGCTCAATGATTGCCTGTCGTTGGCATACAAAAATAAAGACTTTCTAGATAAATATTTTCATCATATTATATCTCGTTCGAAAGCTTGGGGTATAATCTTTGAAACCATGTAGGTGATGATAAGTATATATTCGCTTCATTCATGTTTAGGACAGTATTGATACCAGCTGGGAACTGTTAAAAATGCCGGTACAGAAGGAGTTAAGCTCTACTGTGCAACCTCGTGAGGCGTGGGAAAAGTAGTTTAGAGGACAGTTTCGGGGCACCCAAAGTGAACATTGTGAGAAGCCAAAGTCAAGCGTAAGTGAACTGAAACCGATTGTTCTGTGATGTCGATGGACAAACTGCATACTATAGACATTGGATAACTATGGTTATGACATCTTCATCGAACCGGCCATTTGATGAGAGTAAGATTCCAATGTGAAGAGTGAATCTCTTGAAATGTATCGGAACAGTAATGGTTGCTATCTTGATATGTTCATAAAGAACTACGTTGATAATCCAGGGTGCAAAGGTGTTATATGTTTATGTGTATTTTTGAATATTGTTAATGTCGAGGACGAAATTTGATTTAGTGGGGGAGAATGTGATGATCATCGGATGTATCAGTGTTTATTTTATCGTAAAATTGGCTTTATTCTTAGAGACCGCCCATCAGTCCAGTCGGGGTATTTTTATTGAATTTGCTATGCTACGAAATACATACAGTCCAAGGGAAGTCACTCTAAGTGTCAAATTGTAGGTCTTCGCACATGGCCAAGTCGGCTCTTCTGATGGGTTGGGTTTGGCGGAGATTGACTTCCGCACTGTGTGTGAATAAACGCCGTGTTGCTGTTAAATTGATCCGATCTCTCCCTGTTATTTTCAGGTAGGTTTATCAGTAATTGTGTCAATTACTATGTAAACTGCTAGTTAAATGTACGAGCGGCATAATGAGATATGCCAAAGAATGTGTCATTCGGTCTAAATATAGTCAAATGTCATTTCGGCCCAGTGTAAACAAACCGCCACGCTTCTGAAATCAGCTGTTATCCAGGGTAGATTTGTATACAGCTCGACTGGGAAGCTCTGTATCATGTGCAACTTATCTGTGGTGCATTTATGATTGATACATGATGGATTCAGTGAAGATAATGTACTGAAATACTTGTTAGCTCTGTTATTGGTAAATTGAGCATGTAATTATTAAAACAGAGCCAGGCCGGAAAATCATATTCAGGGGGCGCAACTCTGTTAATCATTTACCTCAGGAATGATAACTCTTGTTCTATTTAATCTCTGGTATGTTGTTTGAACATATCAGTGCAGCAACTGGTGATCTATAATTGGTTTGCATGATTCTAGGTAATTAATCTGTTCCATAAAATTAATCAGAGACAGAACAAAAGCCAAATGCATTTAATATTTCTTTATTAGAAATTATTGAGAGATTACATGATTTCTTATAACATGACAGCTTGGATATTTTCAATGTATACATGTATTTGATATATCTGTTATGCTATAACAGTCAGTAAGAAAGTTATTAATAGTCTCTTATACAGTCCTCGTTCACAGAAGATCACAATAGAATGAATAGTGAAGGTCACAATAGATGAAATTGGTGACAGTTATTTTACATTTATTATTTTATCCGTTGTGCAAAAGTCCATGAGACAGTATTATGTAAATATGTTTCGGCGGAGATTGCCTTCCCCACTGTGTGTGAATAAACGCTGTGTTGCTGTTAAATTGATTCGATCTCTCCCTGTTATTTTCAGCCACCATACCGGCTAGAAGAGGTAACCGATACATTTGTGTTCTTAATTTTGTCATCAATTTTAACTTAGCTTACACAATTGGGATGTTCATTGCAGTCCCACATAAGCAGTAGTATGAGCGATTATATTCTAAATAGCACTATCGAATAACTGCATAGTTCTCGTTTTAAGTTCTGGTCTATGCAGGCTGCCATAAATACTCCAGAGTTTGACATGGTACAGTAGAACTCTCTATATATGAAGTGACAAATAGCGGTCTCACGTGACCTATGGTATAGGGCCAGACTATGGTGTTCTATTTGTGCCAATTTGATCTCGCGCGTCGACTTGCAAAAGTCGACAGCGTGTTTTGAAACGCGACGTCGCCCTTTCCGTCACGCGTCGCGCGTCGACTTTTACAATGTTAAAGAGATAGGCCAAAACTCGACGTCGTGTTTCAAAAGTCGACGTCGCCTTTTGGCCTATCTCTTAGCGTTGTAAAAGTCGACGCGCGACGGAGAGGGCGACGTCGCCTTTCAAAACACGACGTCGACTTTTCGCGTCGCGCGTCGTACGTCGCCTTTTTGAAGAATCAAAACTCGACGCGCGACGTGCGACGGAAAAAGTCGACGTCGCGTTCTAAAAGGCGACGTCGCCCTCTCCGTCGCGCGTCGTGCGTCGGGTTTTATAATGTTAAAGAGATAGGCCAAAACTCGACGTCGTGTTTCAAAAGTCGACGTCGACTTTTGCCCTATCTCCTAACATTGTAAAAGTCGACGCGCGACGGAGAGGGCGACGTCGCCTTTCAAAACGCGACGTCGACGTCGACTTTTAAAAAGTCGACGCGCGACGGACATTCGCGTCGCGCGTCGCCTTTTGGTTTACAAAAGTGCGCATGTCTGGGGAGCATGTATTCCATATTGTTCACGAGACACAATAAATTATCAATCAAATTATCAATTGAAGTTTGCCACTATACGTTGTACAAACGTATTATATAAAATTCACAATCTTTGTTAACTTTCTTCTTTTATGTAAAGGTGTATGTGTGTTTGTACTGTGATGTGTTGTATTATGGTATATTTAATCGTACTGTATGGTATGGTATTGTTTAGAATTGTATTGTTTTGTAATGTATTGAGTTGTAATATGTTGAATTGTAATATATTGTATTGTAATGTATGGTATTATTTTGCATTTTATTGTATTGTATCGTATCATATAATCTTGTTCTGTCTCGTATTGTTTCGTTGTATTGTGATTTGGGGTGTTAATTTCGAACGAAAAAGAAGCAGAAGAAAAAAAAATGTTCACATCTGCGATTTCCGATCCTTGTAGCTTCTGACCGGTGTTGGTAATTTGCTGAGAATTTACTGCAACAAAGCAAGAATGGCAAGATATATGGAGACTATGTACCACATAATTTATTTGTTTCGCTGTAAGATATGTTATATTGCTGATTAATTTTCGAACACTGGTACCTGTGTTCCACAAAATGCACACCCCTCCATCGCGAGGACAATACGCATCTATTAGCTTGTCAGTGTGTTCATATTTCGCCGGTCTAATACGTAAAATAAATTCAAGTTTCCAATAATGAACCAAAAAACTTATGTAAGTAACAGTTTTGCAGGAGTAACAGTAACGACTGGAAAACAGAGAAAAACTAATTAATAGCTTGTGTTGGTCAAAGGAAATGTGTGATCTTACTGTTTTCCGGCCGAAAACGAAAGTAATATGACCCCACACCTCACCTTTACTTTGACAGCATATAGTCACTAGTCTAAAATGACAGAAAACAAAGCCTTACTATTAAAAAGGGTTGTATGATTCGAGATGAAATGCAACGTGGCGCGTTTTATCAGGGGACATTCATAAGGATGTCTCCAGAATGTAAGATCTCACAGTTCCATTGAGCTACACAAGCGATTAATTATTTTCCCTCTGTTTTCCAGTCGTTACTGTTAATCCTGCAAAATAGTTACTTACATACGCTTTTGTTCATTATTGGAAACTTGAATTTAATTTACGTATTAGTCCGGCGAAATAGTAACACATTGACAAGCTAATAGATGCGAATTGTCCTCTCGATTGAGGGGTGTGCATTTTGTGAAATACAGGTACCAGTGCTCGAAAATTAATCAGCAAAAAAAACATTTCAGACCGCGAAACAAATATATTATGTTGTACATAGTCTCCATGCATGCAAAATATCTTGTCATTCTTGCTATCCTGCAGTAAATTCTCACCAAATCACCAACACCGGTCAGGAGCTACAAGAATCGAATATCACAGCTGTGAACATTATAATAATACATGCTCCCCAGACATGCGCACTTTTGTAAACCAAAAGGCGACGCGCGACGCGAATGTCCGTCGCGCGTCGACTTTTCAAAAGTCGACGCGCGACGGAAAAAGTCGACATCGCGTTTTGAAAGGCGACGTCGCCCTCTCCGTCGCGCGTCGCGCGTCGACTTTTATAATGTTAGGAAATAGGGCAAAAGTCGACGTCGACTTTTGAAACACGACGTCGAGTTTCGGCCTATCTCTTTAACATTATAAAACCCGACGCACGACGCGCGACGGAGAGGGCGACGCTCTCTCCGTCGCGCGTCGCGCGTCGACTTTTACAATGCTAAGAGATAGGCCAAAAGGCGACGTCGACTTTTGAAACACGACGTCGAGTTTTGGCCTATCTCTTTAACAATGTAAAAGCCGACGCGCGACGGAAAGAGCGACGTCGCGTTTCAAAACACGACGTCGACTTTTCGCGTCGCGCGTCGTGCGTCGACTTTTGGAAGTCGACGCGCGAGATCAAATTGGCACAAATAGAACACCATACCAGACTGCCTAGGAAGGGTGATGGAAAAAACTTTCTCAATGTTCATAATTCTGAAAGTAGTTCGATAAATTAGTTTTATAAACGAAGAGAAATGCATACTGGTCCCAATTCAGTACATTTTTGCCCCAGAAATGAAAACAGTAATACAGAATCATGTATTTTGATATCTCTGACTGACATTCTGGCCCTACCAAATCATGTGTATGAACTAAATAAATCTCAGGCAGAAGGGTTCCAGTTTCTATGACACTGCACTCTAACCCAAACCATAGATATTTCCCCCTACTCTTACGATCTCTGAATCCCATTTATTTCGTTTGAGATTGAGTCAAGTTACTCCGTCAAGTTTGAGGCGACGGCATCGTCATCTATGCCACTTTGGGATTTTCGGTTGAAACATTGTCCTCGTTATCATCGTCATTTGGATCTCCTTCGGTAGTTTCCGTGCAAACAGTTTCCTCGTCTTTATCAGCATCGTCGTCATTCAACCAACCAAGATCTACAGTTTGGAACATGAGCCGCTGCTTGATGTCTACCATAGTGTGCACCTTTGCCATCGCAGTTTTATATGTTCCTGAAAAACACTTTTATTTATTACTCAACTTATATTTTCCTTTCATAATGACATTTTCTGCAGAGAGGTAAAATGGATATCATCCTCGCGAGCCAGTGTATCGATCGATCTATTACGATCGATACACTGGCTGTGGCAGTTACCCATACGAGTTCTGGATATAAACAGATCAAGGAGTTTCCTCTAAATCAAGCCAATCTGTGAACGCGCTAAGCTAGCTGATTACGCCAATCCCCTGCGAGGTAAGAGATGTGATAGGTTTGAATTTCGTCCCTTTGAGGTCAGGGTTAAATCGACATCGGAAGTCAAAGCAAAAACCGTATGCTAATTCAAAACAAGAGCGGGGGGATGCAATGTACGAAATTTTAAAGACAACGATTCAATAAATCATTCGAATCACAAAACATTTCTAGGTAAACACTCTGTGAGGATTTAGGATTTAACCGGACTTTACAACCGTCATATGAACCATGCTTCAACCACCTTTGATTTTGTGTTTCCTGTTCATCATTTCAATTTCATTCTAACGCACGCATATATGAACCATGCTTCAACCACCTTTGATTTTGTGTTTCCTGCTCATCATTTCAATTTCATCCTAACGCACGGCTGATATTGGAAATCATATAGGTGTCTACGGGCCAAACGAATTCCATGAACTAATTATACTTTAGTTTTGAATATAGAAATAGAAATGTCTTTGTATGCAATAAACAGCTATATATGCATCACTCTTTAGCAGCTACTGATTGCGCATTATTTTCCTCGAACACCTAAAACTCTCACCTGTTTTTAGTGTTGAGGTATATTCGAAATAGCTGCTGGCATCGCCCCACTGTGTACAGGTAAATCGACAAGAACCGCTTAACCAGTCACCTTGCAGATTTTCACAGGTTTTAGCTGTGATACCAGCATTGAACAACAGTGCTCCTCCAAACTGCAACCTTCGTGGGGTAAATATTAAATTTTATAGCAGAAAAACCTTTGATAATCGTTGCTCGAAACCTGACTTAAATGATTAAACCCCCAAAATGTTAGATAATGTATGCCTTGAAAATAATATTTGGCAATCTTCGGACTAGAAGGGTTAATATATTAAAGTATTACTTCTCATATGACACAGATTATTTTTGTCAATGCGCAAATATTGTTGAAGGAAATGAAAACAAATACATCAATCTAAAACATTATGATGTGCTTATTGTCTTTGGAAATATATCCGAAAACTTGTGAGAATTAGCCTGGATCGGGCAATATTCATGACAAAGAATTCGGTTAAAAAATGTGTTGGTACCTTAAAGACGTAACCAATGGTGTCCACTCGGTTTTCACCCACACGGCGTCCTCTTTGGTCATACCTGGGTTCGCTGTACACAACACAGACGTAAACACGCCATTTTCTGGGGAAAGTTTTTAAAAGGGTATTATTACCGTTCAACATCAGCATATTACTTTTATAATGACAAAGGACTTCGAATGTTTCTTGTCCATGCTCTTGTCCATCAATACGGTTCTTAATCAAGCGTGGTCTTTCAACAGCAGCCGTTGTCTTTTGTTGTCGAATGTTCAGCTCCATGCCAGTGATGTTCGTTTCCATGGAGTTGGTCAGAAAATGAAACATTTGCCTAATCTGCCTTTTCAAGGATTAATCGTATGACGGTCTGATTGTGGTATGCTGAGCTGCAATCAGATGGCACGTTTACTAACCAATAAGTATAGCGACCTCAATAGATCATGGAAAATGGCAAAAAGGATAATCATTCATAGTTTTACAGCACATTATATACTGGCTTGCTGAAACCATTTTCTAAATACCCTGGAATGAGTACAACTTTCCAATATTACCTCTCCTTCCAACTGATCAGACATTGAATTTAATCGATTTCAGAAACGAAAGCAGTTAACGTTCCCAGATCATAGTCAACAAGTACTGATCGAACAGTTGTTCATCGCACGTTCATTTTCATGAACATCCATGCTCATTTTCACATGGCGAGGAGGCCAGACAAGGAAATAGAATCTATAATGCAACGCTTTTCTGTCCTGATCGCTATCAATCTTAGTAAATTAATATCCTATCAATGCTCTCCAATCGTATACGTCGCTATGTAGGATCTTACTGATTTCAATTGAATTTGGCGTTCAGGGCGCCCAGGTCATGAATATTTAACAGTCCATTGACATCACGGCCGCATTTTAACAGCTTTACGTTCAGTCGGGGAGGGGGATAGGACCATCGCCTCCGCTTTCACCCAAGGTTTATGCCAAGGATCAGTCCATATTTGTACCCGCATTAAAGCGTTCGTCTGGCGGGGGTGCGGCAACATCAGAAGATACCCCGACAACGTGGCGTTTCATTCCGCTGAGCCAACCATAAAGCCCCTACCATTATGTTCCCTTCAAAGCATTTGAAGAGTTCTCGGGATTGGTTGACACTCGCGTTACAGCAAGCCGGTTAGATCTTGCAAGCGAGATATCCAAATGAAGGGGGGCAGATAGGATTTCATTTTAATTAGATTGGATCGCTATATAACACCACACCAACTGCAGTCTCCATACGATACACACGGTCTGTCTCCAAATTTCGAGTAACATGCAGACCCACACGCCTATAAATGGAAGCATTTAATTGCATAGTTGTTGTATTTTACTACCCACAATCTCGTGAAATTCACCGTAATGGACAAGAGCAGAGTACTGCCGAACAAATTCTTTAATGCGATGGAATGAGCATTCGAAATCCTTTTTCATTCTAAAAAAGTTATATGCTAATATTGAAAGTTAATGCTGTTTTAAGGACCGCAATAGGAATACTCATCGTGAACAAAACACAGATAATAATATCGCTGCTAAGAACTATTTAAGGCTTTTTGTTCTGGCATTCATCCTTGCAACCTCACCTTGACAATCATTTCTTTCCATTTATAGCAGTAATGCTAGAATATATTTGCACAAAATTTCCTTGTCGAAGTTGTATAATATGTCAAGAGACAAAAAAATTAAAATCTTGCGAAACAGACATACAGCAAAAGTATGATGGATAATTCTCAAAATTTAGATTTTTTTTTGCTTCAATTCTCCAAAGACATTACAAATATTACAGCATTTGCCACTCTTTATAGTAAAAGCACCTAAACTGCTCGAATAGAATTGTCCAGCCTTTGTGCTCATGGTGCTTGTGGTGGAGAAAGTCCCAATGTCCAGTCACAGACAGGGTTGCAAGGTCTCGCAGGCTAAAGCCTACACCCAAGTTCATATACAAATATATAGGAAAGAACTGGGAAACAATGGCGGGATCAATACACCGGACATTAAATGTAGGTCACATGTAGAATCAAAGCTCCAAACAGAAGATTCTGCCAGTCAAGATGGTCAGAGGCAATTTGCCACTTATTAACATTTCAATGAGATGTTTCCTGAATAGACTGCAGCCACTGGCTTGATGCAATGAATTTGGTTTAAATGCCTATCTGACACGAATACTGAATATTCAACCCCAAAATACTTTTGAAGAATTCAAAAACACATTTTGAAAATATTTTCCATTATACTGTAAATGTTAAATAATTTGATTAACTATTATATATGTGTTTCTTTTTTATATCTCTTCGACATGGCAGAAGCATTTCTTGAAAATACGTTTCAATATTGCTGTGCACATGGAAGATCTTTCTTACATTTTGAGTGCCTAAATGGATGCCGGCACAAAAGGCCTTAATGTAACACTGGATGAAACAGTCTATCGGCCAGCAATTTCTGAATTATTGATATCGCATACTGTTTACTCCCAGATTACAACGAGAATAATTGGTCAAAGCTTTGTGTTTAAGCCCATGCTGCCTTAGCTTCCCAGCATCATTCAATCAGATTACCGCCCCTCCCCTGTAAATAACAGTACAGGTACAAAGGATTTCGGAGCTGACTGCACGAGATGAGCTTTGTTTCCCTCTGCGGCTTCAGGGAAAAATATATCAAGTCTGATCAAGGATTAGATAATCTAGTCTTGGATAAAATCTTCAACTCCACAACAAACTAAATTAAGTCACGATTTACCATCTTGATTGGCTTGCCGCATATCCACCACCATGGCATCAACGTCCTTCGGCCAGGAGTCTCCCTCTTTTGATGTTTTCTGAAACCATGCTTTAGCATTCTCCTTGTCTTCAAAGGTGAACATTGCAATGCCTTTGTCCGGCGGCCATTGCTCACCAGATAGAGTCATCACCTTTAGGTAATGGGTTAGACAGAATTAGAGAAGTTATGCTGACGTACTACCACTTGAGAGCGTGGATACTTTTTTGCATTTTGTGACTGAAGAAAAAAGTTATCAAGAAATACACGATACGGGCGATTGAAAGATAAAACGGTGTTTAACGGACAGAAGTCATATGACTCCGCATACATCCATGTATATAATAATATTTTTGTTTATTTCTTTTTCATTTCTACCTTTTGAACGAAGTTGGGTACATCTTACATAACGGAAAAACCTAACAGTTGTTGGATAAAGAAGGAGGCACGATTATACTTAGACCTGGAGAAAAACTAGTAAAATTGCATCAAGAAAGATATACATGTAGTACAATGACCCTATAATATACACACAGGATCGTGGAAACATATCATTTTTGGGGGGAATATATAACGTCTGCATTGTACTCCAAAACACGAACAAACCCCCCAGATGAATCTCGGATGATGCATTCTTTGTGTATGTCAAATATGTTATATCTTAGCTGTTCATGCGGCACATCGACGTGTTCGCAAGATCCCTTGCACATCGGCTTAAGGAGCTGATGTAGGGGCAACGTTTTCAAAATCGGGGAATAGGAAAGTCTCTCCTTTTTGGTGTATTCTGCTTGAATATAATTAAGTCATACATCAAAGTGTTCCTTGTCTCATGGAGAATACCATCATTCCATGTTTGACATGCAGGTATATTTATATAAATAAAAAATCACAAAAAATTGTTCTTGGGACTGCCAGCAGAAGCACATACATATTAAATACACAATATTGAAAAGCAGTTAAGAAATTTCTGTCTAGCGTGTGCTACAACAAAGACTATGTTAGGTATGCAAATTGTTTTGGGAAGTATTATTAAATATTATTTTTACTTTCGTCTAGAAATTTTGTGTGATCTGAGCCTACCTGACATGTGGCTCAAATCACAGATATGTGCCAATTGGCAATTAATTACGTAGCTTGTTTTAGGACCAGACACGAACAGAACAGGCTGTGAATGAATGGACCGCAATATGCAGTTGCAAATTGAATAGAAAGAATCCAGGGCATT
Organism: Hanleya hanleyi; assembly: GCA_036873755.1. NCBI lineage: Eukaryota > Metazoa > Mollusca > Polyplacophora > Lepidopleurida > Hanleyidae > Hanleya > Hanleya hanleyi. The sequence continues at coordinate 71,130 of JAVTVY010032017.1, read as the reverse complement.
TCCCTTACTGACTGCACAAACTAGTTTAGATGTAGTATGTTTTCAGATTAATGCAGGCTGGTGACAGGGGTGCGGCACACATCTGTCTTGGGTAACCTCACACAGCTTTGGACTGTCCTTCATATTTGTTGACACGAATTATCATTGCCTTTGAAATTATGTTGACAAAGTAAAATCTTTTAAAAATACTTCCCAATGGAATTTCTTTTCTGACATAGTCTTTGTTGTAGCACTGATTTCATACATTTTTTAGGATGATCTTTCAAGAGTGTGAGTTAATTCTTTATTGACATTTGCTGGCAGTGTCGAGATGCTTTGTTTCTGTAATTATATTCTCCAATTTACACTGTTTGTTTAAAAAATTAAAGGAGTGTCATATTCACATTCAGCAAGGTTTTCGGAACATTTCGGTATATGGTATTGACCACCAACTATATTGCCTATTTAGTAATCAGATCACCTGTGATTCTATGAAAAGGGTAGCTGAACATGTATCACCCCCTTAAGCAGAATTAGATACACGACTTTTAAGGGAGACGTTCAGATTTGTTGTGCTTAATCTATCTGAAATAAGTCTACAGGCAATTGACAATGGAAAACATAGGGGTCACAACATATCTGTAGATGTGTTGAATCATTTGTGTATGTATCTGTCCACATTCTTGTGGAACATGAAATAAAAATTGGGCTGGCCATACTTTGTCTTGAAATGGTAGCAGTATAACCGATATATGGATCGTTTTAATCCTGTGTTCAGGAAGGGATAAGGTCGGGGAATTGGGATGAAGATGGGATATATTCTTTAGGTTCATCTCCAAGGCATAAATATAAAGATGACTACTGGCTAGATGTGAATTTCGGGTGGTACCACAGGCATAATCCATAGTCCAACAACCCTCCATTGGGGTTCGCCAGCCCGAACTGACGCCAGGTGGCTACGTGTACCAAGGGGTAAATGGCGTATGCCCATGTCCTTTTTCTGGACGTCACAAAGACAACGTCATAATGTAACGATGTTACAATTGTTAGTTTTATGACGCCACGTCCTCTCTACCTGTTGGAGCACTAGCGCCGCCAAGTGTGGCTGGCGATCCCCGTTGTTAAATCTGGCAACTAAGCTTTTCTCAGCCATATCCTTCTATGGAACCGCAGGTAATACGCATACAAGGTTCTGTTGCATGTGGCATATATGAATAGTTTGTTTACTTCTATATTCTATAGTTTGTCTACTTCTATTCAGATTAATAGTAAACTGATCAGGGGAGAACTTACCAAATTCAACCTTAGTGGGGAAATCAAGCTTGCATATAGCCTACCCAGATGCGGCATAACAATTCATCTAAAAGACCCAGAGGAAGTAAGCAACACAATTAAAAACTGGCCAAGCACTATATTTGGCGGAGGTACAGTGCCTAACCGTCCATCAATTTTCTCGACCGGCAAGTTTGGGTTCATAAAAAATATACCAGCCTCCATCTCCCCCAGTGACTTAGCAAAGAGACCTAATCCATATATCGACAGACAAGATCCGTAGGCTTAAACACCGTACCAGTCTGTTGCCCCTACCAGTTCTCAAGATCAAGTTCTCCAACACTGAGGAATTCAAAAGGGCCAAACGTACAGTTGGGGAATGGGACCACTATGAAGGATACGGAAGAGTTAACTTGGAAGAGAAACGGAACTACGGTACTACGCGTTGCTTTTCTTGTCACCGCTTTAATCACGTGGCAACCACCTGCGCCTTCACTCCAAGATGTAAAAGATGTGGCTCCGGAGAATGCTCCTCCAACTGTACCAATACACCTCATTGTTGTAACTGTGGGGGCCCTCACCAATCATCCTCCTCCAACTGCCCAGTCTTCATACGGAACCTTAATAAAAGCAGATTCATCAGGCTTCAGTCTTTCGTGTCTCACCTTTAACCTCTCCATCATGAAAATACTACTCTTAAATGCTCAGTCCTTCAGCACAGCCAAAAGTGATATTGAAACAATTGTTGACTTACACACAGTGGATATTATTTGCCTCAATGAGACGTGGGAAAGTGAGAACAGCAAAATTACCTTTCGCTACTTGAAGATCTTCCGAGCACCTCGGGTTAACAGAGGGGGCGTAGCTGTCTGTGCTCGTCCTTGTAATCGATTCATCGTTGATGAAGTTAGTAAACATCAGGATAAACTGTACGAAAGTATCACAGTGATGGTACATACTAACTCCGGTAAGTCTTTCCATCTAGTTGTGCCCTACATTCCTCCGGAAGTAAAAGATGCGATCATACACCTCGGTGATCAGTTGCTCACACTGAGGAATAAGGAACTCCTGATAATGGGTGACCTAAAAGCAAAATCTCTGGAGTGGAATAATAGGGCACCGAATACGTGTGGCTTACTACTAGAACAAATCATGCAGAGAAACAACTTAATCTGCTGCAACGATGGTCAACCTACAAGAAAGAACTGCACCAGCATCCTCCTGTGTAACACTTAACCATGACGAAATTAGGTCCGACCACTATGCTGTCCTTACAGAACTGGCCGCTGATTACCCTGAAAATATGCCTCCCGTCATTGAAATATGGTCACGTGGAAACATCAACTGGACCATATGGACAGAAGAGAGTGAACGCCATGCAGCCTCCTTCACAATGACAGCGTTATGGCAACTTCATCAGCGGAGTCCAGGAATGCATGGTGAAAGCTGTTCCCAAAAAGAAAATAAAAACATCTAACCCACCACGTCCTAAATGGTGGAACACGAATGTTCAGGATGCAAAGCGGCTGGTTAATAGGCTCCAGCGAACATACAAAAGAAGAAGCACACCAAATAACCTCAACCTCTTGAAAGATGCAGAGAGTCAACTCGAAGACACAAAGGATGCAACTAAGCGGAAGTGGGCAATCCAACTATGCGACAAAATCAATCAAGCACACAACCCAAAAGACATGTGGAAAGCCTTCAAAGTCCTCACCAGCAATAATAGGGATGACACTGTCCTTTTACTGATCGATAGCAACAACAGGATCTGTTTTGAAGAAGAGGACAAATTGAACGTTCTGAAAAACACTTTCTTTGATGGCAACCACCTCAAACCAGAAGACTTTGATGATGACTTCCATAGTCAAACCATGAATACTTACCAAAGAATTAAGTTACACCAAAATGCTGGGATGGACGATATTATGAACGAAGACATTAACATGACAGAGGTAGTCGGGGCACTGAAAGAAATTTCGCCAGGAAAGGCACCGGGACCTGATGACATCTTCCCAGAATTATTATTAAATGCAGGACCTCTTCTGACGAAAGCCATCTGGAACATCATGGACCAATCATGGAAATCCGGACATCTCCCCATTCAGTGGAAGGTCTCAAAAGTCGGATTCCTAAAGAAACCAACTAAGCCTGACTACAGCCGTCCATCAGCCTATCGACCCATAAGCCTCACGAGCGTCTTCTGCAAAGTGATGGAAAAAATAGTGAAAAATAGGCTTGAATTTGTAATGGAGACGAGAAAACTGATCGATGTACAACAAGAAGGCTTCAGGAGAGGCCACTCCACAGTCAACTCTGTTTTATTGGTCGTGCAAAGCATCTTCAACTCTTTCAACAAGAAGGAACCATCAATGACTTGTCTAGTGGACCTGGAAAAGGCTTTTGATAGAGTTTGAAGAGAAGGGCTAATGGTGAAACTCCATCGACTTGGCATCACGGGCAGAATATGGACATGGTTGGACTCCTTTCTGACTAATAGAAAAGCCTACGGAACAATACAGAACCATGATAGTCCAGCATTCACCACCGCAATAGGCTTACCTCAAGGAGCAGTAGTATCTCCACCGTTGTTCAACATCTTCGTATATTCACGGCGGTCAAGGGGAATCAGACAAAATTCGCCGATGATGGTAGAATACATAGGAGTGGGCCGGACCCAGTCCAGTTGAAACAAGAAACAATCAAAGACATGGAACGTGTTCTCTTTTGGTGCAAACAGTGGAGAATCAACGTCAGCCTCAGCAAGACTAAGATAACCTTGTTCAGCAGGGACAGCAGCTGCACGGCAAGCCCCAATGTGAAGGAGATCTCAGTGGAAGGGAAGAGTCTCCATTACAACACCTTGCAAGGACTATGGACAAGGGTAGAAACATCTATACACCACAGGATGTCCATAAGGCTGCCAGAGTATGTGCACTCAAGATCTGGCAACGCAGGTGGACAACCACCGACAAAGCAAGACATCTGCAATCCATCCAACCTACAGTACAACTTAAACCTATCAGGTGCCCCAAAACAAGACCCGTCCAAGTGGCACTGTCCAAACTTCGTATTGGATACTGTCTTGGTGCCTATACAAAGCACTTCGACACCTCAGTGTCTGGTCTGTGTCAGTGTGGAAGGGAAGAGACGGTAGATCACGTACTTACCAGATGCCCCTCTACGAGGAAGCCAGAGCCAAGATGCAAGTCGAACTTTTTAAGTTAACTGGAGACTCCCACCTCGACCGTGCAGTGCTGCTTGGCAGAGACAAGGACGACCCAATCCCGGAGTCGCGTCAAAATATCACCAACATCTTACACATTTTCCTTTAGACCACTGGCCTGCTGGGTTTCACCCAAGCCAGTGAGGAGAGCCATTGATCCATATCAGAACCCATCAATATATATATGTACTGAGAGTAGTTACACAGTGTCAATTACTTAGAGATGCTACCAAGTAGCCTACAATGAGTCTTATGTGTCGACTTGGTGACACTTTGATCATGGATATCCTATTTTCAAGTGTCGGGCTATTGTTGTTAGAGAATTAAGTAGGTTTTCGAAGACATCCATAAGTCCCCATGTTATAGCTTAATAAATGCGTGGACAAGAACGTGATCTACTTCATTGAGAGCTATAATGGTATAACCATATGAAGGCTTAGATTAACGAAACAAGGGAATTGTTGGGGAAATGCTGGTTCTCATTCAGAACACCAGACAGATAATCTAAGGACATTTTTCGTACAGTTAACATCAATTCCAAATATTCATAAAAAAAAAAAATATAAAAAAAATGAAAACCCGAGAGGTTGAAATTCCACGACGGAACTGTAGCGTTCAATACCCGGCATGGAGAGCAATCCAAGTGAGATCCATGTGGCAAGGTACCCACAATTACCGAATTTGTCCTAATCCGGGCAGGGTTTCAAAAGTTATTGTATCGAAACAAAATTTTAACTTCGCCCCCAGGTGGCGCCACCCATGTGTGGATCGGTGTCAAAACAATCCCAAAGGAGATCTTGAGGCGAGATACCTACATACCAAATTCGAAAAGATTTTCATAAGTTATTGTCCGGAAACGAAGTCGGACGAATGGAAGGACGGACGGAAACCCCAATACTATAATCCCTCTTTAGCCCTTCGGGCGTCGGGGGACAAAAAAAAAGTGTTCTGCTAGAGAGAAGCGGTCAACAATTTTCACTGATGACATTAAGACCTCGTAATGCTCTTTACTTAACCCTACCTGGCCTGGGGGGGGGGGGCACTTTCCGCCCCCCCCCCCCTGTCTCCTGTTGGTTTTTTGCTCCTATCTCCGGAACGACAAAAAATTGAGAGCTGAAACTCCGTGACTTTTTAGACTGTCATTTTGAGCCTATTTGCATAACCCCCTGAGCAGGGAATCATGGGCAAATTCAAAATGGCGGCCATGTGGGGGTAACAGAAAAGTGATGTTTTCGTCATATTTCTTCAAAAATTACGCAAAAATTCAGCATGTTGATTCAACGCGATTCTATGCGTTTTACCGAAACCATAGTATCGCCGAAAAACACCCCGATTTGTTCCCCCTCTCTTCCTTTCCCCATTAACTCTACCAGGCCTGGGGGACGGGGGTCAAAATGACCAAACTTTCTGCGATATCTCTGGAACTTCAAACAATGGAGAGCTGAAGCTCTGTGAGGTTATAGGCTATCATATTGGAGTCATTTTGAGCCTATTGGCATAACCTCACGAGCAGAGAATCATTGATAAATTCAAAATGACGGGGGGGTACCAGAAAAAGTGATGTTTTCGTCATATTTCTTCAAATATTTTGCTTTTCTGTACGGAAAAGTGGGTAAAACTTATTTTATTTCATATCAGATGATTATTTACTAATTTATCATGCAGTCTTTGGGAAGAAAAAGCAAAAATAAAAAATTAGAAGATTTTGACCGAAAAATCGTCCAAAAATGCTCTTTTTGAAAATGACGTCACAGTGACATCATCATGTCGGCCATCTTGAATTTTTTTTACATTCTCTTGTAGAGCTTGACCCAAAGATATAGTATGGTAAGTTTCAGCCCTCTAGCCTCAGCGATAGCGAAAATATATATGGGGGCACTCCCCCCCCCCCAAGGTTGCGGTACACCCCAAATCGCTCAGGCCAGCAGATAGGATTAAAATGGTTACTGATGACCAGTTTTCTGAATTTGAATTTCCAAATTTGAAAAGCTCGGCGCCACCAGTATCTGTTTCCACGACTACGGAAATGAAATGACGGATAACAATTGAGTAAGCGATGAAATGTGATTTGTGACGGGAAGGTACAATGGCGTCATCTGAAAAGAGTTCATGTGACATATCAATCTCAGTAAACTCAGATATAATATCATAGAATATTATATCTGAATTCAGCGCTATATAAATCCCGTGCGAGTTGAAACTACTATTGTTAGCCAATCAGATGGATAGCTGGTTGTAACTATTTCAAAATCACGCCCACAGTAATTACACATGGTAGCTCGTGGTCTAATATATAAACATTATCCTGAAACAGTTTCCAAATATGGCATCATTTCCAGACAGGGTCCGTAAACATCAAAGACTTTACTCCCGCCGAAAAGTCTGGCTTTGTTAGGGGTAGAAAATATCAAAACATTGTGCCGTGCGACGATGTTAATCTCCTTGAAGTAAACGTCAATCATTGTCAGAGAGAAAAGGTTGAAATGGTCGTGATTGGCTTATTATGAGATCTCGTAGAATATCGGCAAACATTTCACACGAAGTTTTCATAGCGTTACGTCTAGATGGTATTCCCCTGATTTACCATCTTGGTTTACCTACATTGGTGACATATATGTCTCTTTTTAAATGCTCTTTAATTCATTTCGCCTACTGATATAAAACTCACCTGAGGGGCTAAGGCGATCAGCTGACCACATTTACTTCGGAGTAACGCTTTCTCCTTCATGATCACATCTTGGAGCTGAGATAGTTGGCTGAATCCAAACCTCATTAGTAAACAGACGGAAGTCACGGTCTCCTCCTCCTCCACGCCCTACAACCACATCAATTGTCGTTAGCTACACTTAATCGCATTTTATTACCAGCGTCTGTACCTCCTAACGTCACCCTTCCAGGTGTTTCACTGAAGGATTTGTACATTTATATAATAATAATCTTCAGACAGCAGGTCCATAGAATACGAAAAAAAAAATCTATGTATAATAAGGTAGGGAAAAATTAAGGACTAAGAAAATGCATGCAAGCTCTTTAAAAACACAAAGTATATGTTGCAACTTGGAGTCTAGTAATAAATTCATGGTTGGAATAATACATTTCTTCACAAATATCGATACCCAATATCCGCTTATCCAACAACTGAATACAGAGTCCTTGGTATCGATGCAGTTGAACGCCATAACCACCTGTTTCGTCATAAGTCGATTTTGTAAGTATCTCTTCTCAGAAAGCTGGGTTTATACAGAAGCAATGAAAAGGCATTGTCGATGTTCACATCGTATCTCGGCAACAGAAGACAACGTGTGTGTATAGGAGGTCATTATAGCAATGATATGGATGTGGAAATGGGCGTCCCACAAGGTTCCATTCTAGGGCCTTTATTTTTTCTCCTCTTTATCAATGACCTGCCTTTATTCAGTGATAAATGTCGTCTACACCTATACGCAGATGACTCCACAGCCCTAGCCAAAGGCAAGACGCCGACTGAAATTGAAAATTGCCGTAATGCAACTGCTGATGATGTATCGCAGTGGTGTGAGTTAAATAAAATGTGCATAAACACCACAAAAACAAAAACCATGCTTCTAACAACTCAACAGAAGAGATGGCGTCTACAAAGCAACTTACACGTAAAATGTCAAGACGTTGCAGTGGAAAATTCTACATGCGAGAAATTATTAGGCATTTTAGTAGACGAAGATCTTTCGTGGGACAAACAAGTTAATGCTGCTTCCCGCAAAATAGGATTCTATCTCTTCAAACTACGGAAAATTAAACAATTTTTGCCCTTACATGCACGCAAAACTTTTTATAATTGTTTTATCCTTCCCCATTTCGATTTCTGTTCGACAGTTTGGGGTAAATGCAGCATCCCTATGTTAAATAAAATGGAACGTCTGCAGGCACGAATTGCGAGAACTATTCTCGATGCAGATTTCTATACTCCCAAGACTGATCTCTTTCTTAGAATGAATTGGCTTCCTTTTAGAAAATATGTACAATTTAACGAATCCGTCCAAGTTTACAAAACATTGCATGGCCTGTCGCCTCCTTATTTAAGGGACCTGCTGGCGGTTACCCAAGATATACACGAAAGGCAAACACGATCAACACAGACACATTCATTGTATATGCCAGCACATAGAATAAAAATTTTCGAAAAGAGCTTTTCGTACAACGGCCCCAAAATTTGGAATGAAATTCCAGTCGAAATAAAAAAATCCAGCAGCCTTCAAGTTTTTAAATCCACACTCAGGCAGCATATGCTCAGAGCCTAGCCAGATAGTTAGTCTTAGTTATTTCAGCTGTGCAATATATACATATTTACAAATTTTTATTCTTTATGTAAACAATCTATTATTTTCTATTTGTATATATACTTGCTATTGTACATTATCTCTATATGTCGACCCTCTGGTAGAAAGGCGACAGCCTAAGAGTGTAATATCGACTATAAATAAAGCCTTTTATTATTATTATTATTATTATTATCTAGCAGTTTTTTTCATAATCGGCGGTATATTTGTTCCAAATTGGTGTACAATATAAGTTAAAACCGCAAGATTGAAAAATATCCATTTTATGCTGTCGAAACATTTCAAGAACTTGTGGCAAAGCCTCTCTCAAGTATATATCACTAAGCCGGCGTTTAATGACCGAGATAAGTGATTTCATGCACAAACAACAATTGATCACCATACACGAAAACTGGAAACACCTTCTATAAGTGTCTCACAGGCATGGCGGACGCAATTGATGATTGGAGGGGCCACTATCACAGCAAAAACAGGCGAGAGTCCAGGTCCCTGTAAGCTCCAGGTGTGCCTTAGATGGCCGTAGACGCGTTCTAGCGTATTTTCGAGGAATTATGCAATAAATGTTCGCCTGTGTAAACTCTATTTGTTTTGCCTGTTTTGTTTTGTCAAGCTGATGATGATGATGTGCGGAAGTATAAATAATGTCAATAACACAGATTTTTTTCTACTTGTTCGGGAGGCGAACATAGTCAGATTATTACTGTGAATGAGCAAGGATGCTCCTCATGCTTGCTAGAAATTAAAGTCTGCATTCAACATATATATACATGTAGGTGTTTCCGCTTTACTCTATCGTTTTTATCTTTCTCTGCCTACTTTTTGATTTGTGTCGTGCTGAAAATATTGCCCCCCGCCGTCCCTGTATCAGTGAAGATGTTAGCCACATAAGGACAGCCTTGGTGCTGTAAACAAGTCCAGTTTCAAAAGAAAATTGTCAACACAAGCTGACCAATCTTAATAAATTAATATCCTACCAATGTTCCCCAATCGTCATGTCGCTGTATAGGCGACATATCCAAATGGGGGAGCAGATAGAATTTAATTTTATCTAGATTGCAAGCTGACGTGAGCGTCCAGTACATGGAGATAGGAGTGCCATATCGTCAGCCAAACTCAGATTAACTACGTTCCACTAAGCTAACATCCCTTGAACTATCGAATAGCCGCGTAGGAAATCAATATTCACCTTAAACATCTTAGGTGACATAAAGCCATAATGCCTAACGCCAACGAAACTGAGCTTTCCCAGTTAACACAAGCTATACAGCTCATATCATGATTTATCTGACTATTATTTCTGTTGTCCACAGTGATTTACAGTGTCGAAGCATTGTTTATGTCCAAAGAACAAGCAAAGAGGGACTACCGTACATCACGTAAAACGACAAATTCCTTTAACAGAAATAAACATATCAGTTGAGTGTCTAGCTTTGAATCACACTATTAAATAATGCATTGAGATTTGCGTTCTTTGTGTGTATCAATATATAATCTGAGTTCCTACATTGTAGAGGCACAGATTCTGTTCAGTATAATACAAACAAGTTTAACAATTTCATCTATCTATTGAATTCGGGATTAAGACTGACAAGAAAATCCTGTACGGATTCCCATTAATATGTTTTGTGCCGCAGTCATGTCAATATGGATCTTTGTGTGTATCAAGTTTCTATTCTCTCTATGTGATGTATGTAATTATCACAAAAGCCCGAGAAATTATCAGACGAGATGTCAGACCTTTGCCGTTTCCACCTGAGGCTCGGAAGTTGGTTCTTCTTCCGTCAACCAATCAAGATCCATAGATTGAAAGGTTACAACTGTTTCAGTTTTGTACAGTCGAGATCTGAAATCTGCAGCTGTCTTGTATTCTCCTATAAAACATGAGAACGAGATAATCACTTTACCAAGCATGCCAAGAGGGAAACAAGCGACGAAATTTTCGAAATCTTTTCAGTGTTTGCTTATCTGAATCGCAATGATTAAACTCACCAATACTCACCAATATATTCAGCGAATTTGAACTGATTGACAATTTGTTATTTGGTTTACTGTAACTGCATAATATGAAGTTATATAGAGCGGTTTCTGAAGTTTAGCCTTAAACTATCCTCACTAATAACTTGTAAAATATACATAAACTATATTTTAACTTTCAAATACATATAATATACTCTTCAAACAAAATAAGCGTGCCCCATGTTTTTATTTTCGTCCTACAGAGAAATTTCATAACCGGATTAAATACTCATAAAATATCTTCTCGAGCTGACTTTAAATAAAGCCGGAGTGGTCAGACTTGTAATCTCATCAGGCAGCTGGTTCCATACATTATACCCTATAATATACTCTTCAAACAAAATAAGAGTGCATCATTTTTTAACTTCGTCCTGAAAATTATTTTGTGGCAGTTAAAAGTTTAATCATTCGTGAATGTATTTAGTTGTATTTATGTACAATGTTGTGTCCATTTTCATGACTGTGAGAAATAGCATAAATCTGATAAGGCCAAACTGAAAATCCTCGTTAAAACTTGATCGCCATAAACCACGAAAGCGTACAAAAAGTACCGAGGGGCGATTTTCTTCAATCAGTGACTGATAATTTCTTCAATCAAGCTAAGTGACTATAACCCAGTCTAAATCTTATCTAATTGGCAACATTATTTGTTTAAAACTTTGAAGAAAGTTATTTACTTGATGAATTAATCACCATGTGTCAGAGTGAGTGAGTGAGTGAGTAGGATTTTATGTTTTTTTGAACATTTTTTCACAATCGTGCCTACATGTGCCAGAACACTAGAGCGTCCAATGTTTCTATTATCCTGGACACTGATCATCCCAGCAGGTACAACACCTGGTCACCCATCCAAGTATTGACCGAACTCAACGTTGCTTACCATGTGTCAGATAAACATCTGTGGCTCAACTGCAGTGTTCATCGACTATTGTCAAGAGGTATTTTAAAAGCTTAATTTTTGGTATAAGGATATATATTTTTGCCACTTTTTATAGCCAATCAAAAGTGTTGGTTATAATTTTTTTTATATTATTTAATTGAAAGAGGTAAATCGTTTTTCGATTGACCTACTAGGGATCCTAAAACCTTTAAAATTCAAGCAATGAACTGTTTTCTTATAAAGTTTCTTGTGAGGTCGACGAACACACAGTTTTGCATTAATAAACCAAGCGTTCTGAGAACCCCCAACATCTCGCCTTTTAGGGTGATTCGCTGAAGCTGCAGCAGTATTGATCATGAAAGCATATATGCGGGGCAAACTTTCCATGTACAGGCGTACATGTAAAGTTTTGCCTAACCAAAACATTATCATTGGAAAAGTATAAACCCCAAACCGCGTTAATTTGGACAAAAACAATATTTCATGTCACAAATAGCACATGCACATCCTCAAAATCATATGAAATATGTATAGCAAGTGTAAAATCATCAAATAAAAGCTGACAGCTTCAGCAAAGTTTTCATGTACAGGTGTAAATGTAGGTACATTATCTGATTCGAAACCCTCATAATTTGGATAAAAATTAATATTGCATCTCATAAATATCCCAGTCATATTCCCTAATCATATGAATCGTGTTTGCGAAGTTTCATAATAAGCCAATGAAACCTGACAATTTCAGTTAATATTTAAGTACATTTTTCTAAACCTCATAATTTGGACAAAAATCAATAATTCATCTCATAAATATCACAGGCACACCCTTCAATAATAAGAAACATGTGTACCATGCTACATAATTATCCAGAAACATCTGACAACTTCAGCAAACTTTCTATGTACACTTTTGCAGCAGAAAAACCATATCATTTGCCATAATTTGGACTAAAATTTCTATTTCATCTCATAAATAGCACAGGCACATCCTCTGATCATGCATGTGTATCAAGCTACATAATTATCCAGAAACATCTGACAACTTCAGCAAATGTTTTATGTATACTTTTGCAAAACAAAAAACGTTATCATCTGCTATTATTTAATCTCATAAATAGCACAGGTACATCCTCTAATCATAAGAAACACATGTGGTAAGTTTAATAATAATCCAGTCACAGCTGACAAGTGCATAACACTTTCTATGTTAATGGCAAAACTGTTCTATGTTAAAACTTCTGCTAAACGAAAAAAACCCCCTATCATTAGATACTAACATTGGAGCACCACCCTTACACACTGGCTCTATTGTGCAACACGAGGGATTTTTTTTCTGGAATCACCCGGTTGACAATGGACTTTGCATGTGCTCCGGTATTCTTTCAGAAGAACACCTCACCCGATGGCAAATACACCGGGTTGATCCTTTACAAGAGCACCCCACCTCGCACTCGTCCTACACAATTGTAATGAATACGTCCCTTCAAAGCACACTTGTGACGTCACTCTATTGTCCCAACGCTCCATTATTTTTAAGGAATGGAGAGTTGCTCGAACTTGGCTTTCTACGGAATGGAGAGTTAATGCCATAGTCCACTCGGCCATTTGTCTGGACATTGGAAAAGTCAGTTTGACCAAATGAAATAGATAATATTAATTTTTGTTCACAGTAAAAAACAATGTCAATGTATAAAGTAATAGTTTATGTGTTATGATTTATTTACATGAATTCAAACACACAACGTTAGAAGTATATTTTTTTTAAATTTGTTGACAATGAATTCATATCTTCAATAAATGAATGAACATTAAATATGGGCCTACTATAATGTTTTGATATGTAATGTTCAACATGGGCATAACATTTATAGTACATAAAGAAGCATAAGGGATTACCAGGCCAAAAATTGAAATGAACATGTGCATTGAACGTCGCCATTTTGGAAAAGTTGACGCAAGATAATATGCTTCAGAAAATCACATCTCAAATCGAAGTGACAAGGCAGACAAGTCTAGTTTTTTGCAGGGAGTTCGCCAAAACGTTTGCCAAATGAATTCTGTGTGTGAGGGTAATTGACATATAAGCGATCGCATTGTGTTCTCTTTGCCCCGCACATACCTCTCTCCTTCATCTCAGTTTTGCAAACCGGAAGTCAGTGTACATGGAGAAAAAATCCATCCGCAGTTCACACAGATACCTCCACGTCATTGGATATTTTTTAAAAGCGGCCAGAGATAGTGAGTTAATAATTACTTCTATTTATAAATCAAAGAACTGTTTTTTGAAATCTAAGTAGTTACTATTTATAAAAGTTGAAGGTAACTCCACTGCGATACTATTTTTCACAGCGGGATTAATGGCGGCCCACGGTGAACAGATCGGGGGCATTGTTTGGGATGACAGCTGAAATCAATTGATGTCTACAAGGTAATTATAACAGGATCGAAGTACAGATTACTCCACAATAATATTACAAGTTATTGTGCATGTTTTTGTGTGTTTTTCTGGGCAATCGCAGTGAAAGTTCGGCAGAGATACTGATTTGAAGTGTTTGCTTCTACGTTGATTTCTATGTGTGACGTCAGTGAAATGTACATGCAGACGACGTTGCGAGAGTTGTTTTTACTTTGATTTATTTACTGTTCAAACTTTTAATATCTTTCATATGAATAAATGAAATGCCTGGCATGTTTTTAGGGAAATAACGATGCTTTATTGATCACTTTTGTACTGTGTGTGAAATGTTGAAGAACACGTGTATGGTGGTCTGTTACAAGTTCATTGTGGCAAATTTCAAAGCTGTTTAGTAGTATGGGTGAAGATTGAGTTTATCTGTGGGAGACTGTAAATAGTGTGATATGGATGGGGAAGGATGAAGGCATTGGACAAGACTGTAAATAGTGTAATATAAATTGTGTGAAACTGTAAATACTGAGAAATGGATCGAAAAGGACGGAGGTATTGGAGGAAGTTTGGTGTAGCCAGTGGGAGACCATTTGTCCGAAGGCAGCGACATCTGCAGAATGTGGATGCATTTCCGCATTTTACTATACAGTCATGTGGCACTGGACTAAAGTTCAAACTGAAGGTTGTTCATGATGGTGAACATACGTCGAAGCAGGTAGAAGAGGCTGTTGAAATAGAGAGAGGTTCTGTGTATCAGGATGACACCATGACACCGAGTACGGCTGGGATGGAAGTCGACAAATGCAAACCGACGGGATTCAGGCTGATTCAGTTGAGCCTTTTACAGGAGCATTACTGTCGCATAGCTTCCCATACAATACAATGTGAGAAGTGTGCTGATAAAGTAAGGAGTGGTGAACAGGGATTCCATATAGCGGATGAAAATCCGAAGAAAGGGTTGGCGTCTTACTTGCATATACAGTGCCAAGGATGTCTTAGGCACTTATATTTTGGAACAAGTCCTCAGATGAAGATGGTGACTGGCCAGCAGCGTCATGAAGTCAATGTACGTGCTGTGTGGGGATCTATGACAACTGGTGGTGGTGCAGCCCACTTAGCAGAATGTATGGCAACATTGGATGCACCGAAATTGGGCCAAACCTCATTTACAGCCATTGAGAATGAAATTGGGAACTGGTGGATGAGAAGTCTGAAGGAGGACATATTACAGGCTGGCATTGAAGAGAGACAGCTTGCCATGGAAGGAGGACTTTTTGATGAAGGGGTACCAGCCATAACAGTCATCTGTGACGGAGGTTGGAGTAAGAGATCGCATAAACACTCTTACAACGCTTTAGGTGGAGTTGGGGTTATCTTTGGTGCACGCACTGGAAAACTTCTCCATATAGGAATTAGGAACAAATCCTGCTATATTTGTTCTGTAGCTGTAACAGCTAAGGGAGAACCTGCTGACCATCAATGTTTCAAGAACTGGAATGAAAGCTCTCAGGCCATGGAAGTGGATGCCATTGTGGAAGGTTTCCAACTAGCAGAAGAGACGCATGGAGTAAGATACATGAAGATGATTGGTGATGGTGATTCCTCTGTGTATTCTCAAATACAAGAGAAGGTGGCTGTTTGGGGTTGTCGCGTGGAGAAACTAGAGTGTGCGAATCATGCTTGTAAATGTGTGAGGAACTCATTGGAGAAGTTGGTGGTAGAGAAGCCACAGTTTAAGGGTAGGGGGAAGTTAACCAAAAAAGTGAGAGTCCGTCTGGTTAGTGCACTACGATGTGCCATAAGAATGAGATCTGGAGATGACAACGTTGATGGATCAGCTGTACGTCAACTGGATACTGACATTCGTAACTCCGTCCACCACATATTTGGAGATCACAGGAAATGCAGTGACTTCTGTAAAGAAAAGGACACTTCCCAAATACCCAAGAAGAATGAGGTGGCTGGTCATCCTACAGGAGAAGTTGATACACATTTTACAGACATAACCAACGCTGAAGATGAAGCTGATCCAGCTGATCATATGTTACAGTCACAGAGTGCATTTTGGAAGGAGGGAAATTCCCCAGTGGAAGAGCTGGAATCACGAAAGGACAGTGGTCTCAGTCCATCCTCACTAGATGATCAAATGCTGAAAGAGATAAACATCATCCTTGACAGATTGGCCCTGAAATCAAAACGTCTCTTCGGGAACTTCACCACCAATCTTGCTGAGTCATGGATGAATGTACGTGCTAAACTTGATGGGGGCAAATTCCACAACAGGTGTGCTCGTGGTTCCTGGCATGCCCGATGCTATGGTGGGGCGTTGCGGAACAATCTGGGTGTGTCATGATCTCCTGCAGTTTGGGAGATGGTCACAGGGATTGATGCTGGAGATTCCTTTCATGGTCTCTATGTCCAGCGGAGACAACAGTTAGTACATGCCAGGAAATATGATGCCAAACCAGAAGTGAAAACGAGGAAATGGAAGAGGAAACTTGAAGCTGCAAAGGAATCCTCTTCGAAACGTGCGCGTTTGGCATATGGCGAGGACACATTGGATGTCGTACCAGACAGATCTGCTGAAGCACTGGCTATATTGAAGGATAACTTCTACAAACAGCATGTAAATCTGTCAGAGGACAAAATTAGTGCCAGTGAGACCTTGACAAAAGAACAGTCACAGAGTACTTTGTGGCATACAGAGAGGAGACAACGTCTCACTGCTTCCAACTTTGCAGATGTAGCAAAACGCAACCCCAGCAGACCAGTGTTGCCTCTGGTGAAGAGACTTCTGTATAGTTCGTTTGGTGGCAATCGATTCACCCGTTATGGATTGCAGCAAGAGGATGTGACGGTCTTGGAATACACCATGTGGAAGGCTGAGCGGGGCTGTAACGTAAATGTCACGAAAATGGGCTTATTCATTTCAGTGGAGAACCCTTGCCTTGCGGCATCCACTGATGGTAAGGTCACAGAAAGGACCACTCCGGATGCTGCCCCTCAATCAAGACTGCTAGAAATCAAAAATGTCCTCCAAAATAAACCAATTTCCCTGCAAACAGCTGCCAAAACCATGAAGTCCTTCTGTCTGGAACTTGTGGATACAGATCTCCAACTGAAACATGCACACCCCTATTACTTCCAAGTGCAAGGCCAATTGAATGTGATGGAAATGCCATGGTTGGACTTTGTAGTGAGAACAACGAATCCATACCAAATGCATGTTGAGCGTATTGTGAGAGATGTGCACCTTTGGCGCCGTATCTCTCCAAAACTGGTCGCCTTCTACAACGAAGCATTGTTGGCCGAGTTAGCCGATCCGAGGCATGGGAAAATCCCAGGGATTCGAGAGCCCGGGGTTTGGGTATGTTCTTCATATTTCCATAGTTGCCATGTACCATGTTATAGAAAAGGTTACAATTTTTTGCCAGGCATTTCAATTTAGTTCATGCTTATTATTCACATAACACTCATATGTTGTACATGTATTTTCCCAAACATTATCACTTGTTCATTGCTTTCCCATCTCCTATACAGTTTCAGGATGACAAAAAGGAGAGTGGACAAAAGCCGGCAACGGTGAAGGCGTCTGTGAAATCAAAAAGAAGTGCAGTACACAAAATTTCGGAACCAAGTCTCCAACCCTCCTGTTCAACATCTCTTGGTGACCATAAAAGTCCTCAACCATCAACATCACAGTCACCCTCATCTTCACTCCCATGTAGACGATCATCACAAAGACAGGCCAAACAGAAATTTGTTGGTCGGTCCATAGAACATGTGTGGTTAGACCAGGGGAAGAAGGTGTGGTATAAAGGTAATTAAATTTACATGACAAATTCAAAGAGTGGAGATGTCTTGGAAACTTTATATTGCTTTCATCAACTTCCTTGTATCTCAAGTTTTAAATTGTATATTCATGTACTGCGACTATATTAACACTCAATTCATTTCTTATCCATGTGGCATATCATATATGATACCATACAGCATTTCTGAGGACATATAATATACCGAAAACATGAAAACATAGCATTCCATGCATAGTTAGTGTTTTAGCAATCCTCCACCTTTCATATCAACTGTTTATACAATGCTTCATTTCGAAATCCAGTATATGCTGCTACTAAGTCAATGATGTCATCGCATCTTCATCATTTGTCTGCCTACAGGTTTTGTTCTGCGAGTCCTACGTGGTCGGGACGGTGACCCAAATGCTGTATACGAGGTTTTATACAAGACAGCGATGAACCCTATGAGGTTGATCATCTCCATGAGGATTTCCTTCCTCTAATGTGAGATTTGTGGATATATGTAAGTACCTTGTTATTTCACTGATCACTATCATACATTGTGTACATATGCATTTCGTCTTTACATATATCATTGTAATTATGCTTTTATGATCAATTTGTCAGCAGAGCCTCTCACTGCA
Organism: Hanleya hanleyi; assembly: GCA_036873755.1. Classification (NCBI taxonomy): domain Eukaryota; kingdom Metazoa; phylum Mollusca; class Polyplacophora; order Lepidopleurida; family Hanleyidae; genus Hanleya; species Hanleya hanleyi. The sequence continues at coordinate 52,599 of JAVTVY010032017.1, read as the reverse complement.
CTAATCGTTTGTTGTACAGGACAACAACAAGTCCAATGACATATCTCCATAAGTAAAGCCTATCAAATCTTACACAACTCACAGGCAGATTTGTCCATAACCAATACCTCGGTTGAAATAGGAAATTGCCTTCCTGAAATGATATGACTGAAATATAGTTAAAAGCAACATGAAACCATATTCACTCACTCACTCAATCACTCCCTTCCTGAAACACATTTTGTATTGTAATATTTATAAGTAAATGTATAATAAATGTATAATACATTTATTATCTATTATATATTTTCATTGGTCATTGCCATCTATCATACATGTAGTAACTTGACGAGTTCAATATCATTTGGGTAATTTTAGGTTTCTTTCATTTCATTTCAGAAATCTGTCATATTCCTTTCTGTGTAGAAGCACGAAGACATCTGCTGTTCATATTGTTGTGGTGTCGACGACCCTGTACAACCTATGTGGTTGGAGAATGTGATATGTAAATGTACGTATACAATATTTGCATTTTTCATTGCATTCTTTCTTTATCTTTCAGTTTTCAATCTATTACAGGTTTTCAACAAATCTGGATTTCATCATCTTAGAATTGTTTTCATAATGGCAAGTAAAATACTGACATGTGAGAAAATATTTCAATTTCTAAGTCATGTCACCTCAACACTTTCATCTCCACAAGGTCACTGAATCAAAGGTGAAATGTTTACCATCTTCTTTTGCACACCATATTCCACCCAATATCATTTTATACAAATCTGTTGTGACATGATAACAAGCAATGGTTGCATAATACAAGTCATCTGATTGGTTGATATACACAACCTGTTGCTTTGTTGATTGGTTGAAGTTTACAGTACCATTTGCCATGAACAGGATTCATTCCCATGTGTAGCAGAAGTATCTAGTATACAGAAACCCTTTCTTTTAGTGTGGATGCAACACCTTCCGCTACAGTGCGTAACTGCATAAGTTTTCATAATACATGTCTTCAATATGTCCTCTAAGGGCTGTTCCACAAAATGGTACATGGGGTGAGAGAGATTACTTTTTCTCAATCCAACCACCCATTTATACTATCTCTGTAATGTTAAATGCCTGTATACTACCCACCACCCATACACTATATGAGTGAAAAATCTTCTCCCATCTCATGTACTCTATTCTTCAACAGCTGATGAATGATGCTTCAATAATATCATTGATATATATATATTGCAATGTTTTCACATTATCTGCTGCTATTTTTCAGAATTCTTGAATTCTAGTACAATCTGACTGATTCATCTGTTGCTCAAAGAAAGCGAATGTTGTATCTGTAAATGTAAGTATTATTTTCTTTATATTACCAAGCTGAATGATAAGCAAACCTGATGGTGTAGATGTTTGTGTTTCTGTGTTACTTGAAATGATTGCTTTCATGTTTCAACTTCATATATTAAAGCAGTTCTAAAAGAAGATGTCCTCCAAAAACTATACCTTAACAAATTGTTTGTATAATTTTCACAATGTCCTTCTTTTGGACCACCATAGTTTCTCCTGTCAGCCTGAAAGAAGTACGGCAAGAATTGCAAATGGCTACTTTTTACTTCAATAATGTTCATGTATACAATATACTGTAAAATAGTTTAAAAATCAGGCACAATTTCAACTCATGAATGATTATGCGCATGATGAAGAGAATGTATCCTGACATCTATTTCTCTGCATTACAGAATTTTAACCCATCTCATTTATGTGAGGCCATTGAAAGAAGTTACAATTCTTGGTAAGTAATCATACGTTCTCATATTTATATTCATCTCCATGTGTTATTCACTCATTATGTATACTATATACAACATGTTTTGGTATATGGATATGGGTCATTTGTAGACTGAAAGTGTGACTTTGGGAAATCCAATTTTTGATACCTCAACAAAATGGCCGACTGCACTAAGGCCTTAAGGTAGCTAGAGCCTGTACCAGCTTCAAGAGAAACACACTATCCAGTATACATTAACTAATGTTGTGATAACGCATATATACCACATAAGATTACTAAGCTATGAGGGACTCGTGTTCCTCTATGATAGTATGCTTGTGAAACGTTTATATACATGGCAGATAAACAGATCACTTTAGTGATGGGATGAGTGATTTGCATATTACGAGTTGAGAGTTCGAACGGGGTTGTCTCCCATCCCATAGGCATGACTGATCGAGGTGGAATCACACCAGGTCGGAAACGACTAATCTGTCGATCTTCAACCATAAACAGTTCGAGTTACTGTCATATGCACAATGTCCTGCATGTAAGACCAAGCGCACCAGGCAGAATCAGCGAGCATAATTCAGAGTTCATCATTTACAATGTTAACTTCATGTCTTCTTAAATGACACATTATCGTGACATCATCGTCACGACAACATGTACTGCTTTGACAGTTAAACTAGTATCGGCGTTAAAACCATGGCCTTGGTGAGTGGGTGGGTCGGGGCCTCGGCTCCATTATTTTTAATGAATGGAGAGTTACTCGGACATTCCCCTCTACGGATAGTTTCAAAGGACGACTGTGCGAAGATGGGAAGAACGAAAGTTGTCGCCCATGCTTCTCGAGTTCAACAGGACGGCGGCTCCTGTGTTGAAAGTGAACATTTCTGGGCTGTAGATCCATTTTTTTCAACCAATCCGAACCAGTCAAGAAGTGTATACAATAAAAGTACACAGCAATACATTAGAATTTCCCCTCGCACAGCGAGAGAAGTAGCAATATTTTGTCGTACGTCCATAAATAATATCTCCTCCATTGTTCAATAAATCACTCCAGCCCTGTGGCGTATTCTTCTATACATACATTATAACAGGAACTGCCGTAAGTGTAGGGCTATTCTTTGGTTGTCGCCTGCTGAGCGTTGATTGCAGCCTAAGCAGTCAAAATGTGACGCGTCTGTATATGGCAATGCATTAATTTACTGCCTTACATATATGTGTCGATGCAAGTGAAATGTATACCGGTAAACGTGAATTTCTGTCAGACATTCCGTTAATTATGGGTCTGGTATGAGATCATGCGTATGGACATAGGGATATGTAATTTTCATGTCATGTTACAAATCTTTGTAACGATAACGTGAGAGTTGCGGACCAGTCAAACGGGTTGTGGAAGTTTTCGTCACCAGGCCGTCCTTCATGTAATACGAAAACCGAAGTTTACACCGTCACAGCTGAAGAAGATAGTTACTAACCTTGACCTGGGTTTTTAGCTAAAACTAAAACGATTTGGTGTAAGACTCACGAAATATAATTGACAAAGGATCTGCTGCAAGTTGTATTGTCAGTCTTTTGTCCAGGATATTACCTTTTCAATGGGAGGTCTTACACCAAAGCCTTGCCTGTAAAACACTTGCGGCAGTGAATTGTACACAGAGGTCGCGAAGCCCACAATACAGCCCAACAACACTAAGATTAAAACTACCTCAATTTATCGTACCCTTCTGGCTACGAAATTTAACAGGAAATACCACTTACTGCAAACATTAAATGATAAATGCAAAAAAGAGCTATTTATACATCTATGTCAACAGTATTGATTTATCGTAAACTTATGATAATAGTATAATGATAACAAAACTGTCTCTTCTTTCCAATATTTTGTTCAAAATGATATCGTCAACATTTATTCTGGTTATCTTCACAGCCGTGCTCTTCAATTTGGAACACCTTCACACATGCAAAGTCCATTGTCAATCGGGTGATTGTAGAAAAATGAATCCCTCGTGTTGAATAATACAGTCATTGTGTAAGTCAGTTACCACCCTCGACCTCGGGATTCAAGCTGTATAAACACTCACGTCCATGCAATTGCGCACCTCGGTCGCTTCGCGACCTCGGTGTGCAATTGCACGGACGCGAGTGTTCATACAGCTTGAATCCCTCAGTCTCAGGTGGTAACTATTACAGAACCCCCGGGTTTGTGCCATCGATCACTTATACCGCAGTGGCTTGGTTGAGGCCTTTGTTCGGGCAACGACTTGGTGTAAGACTAAAGAAATATAATTGAAAAAGGATCTGCTGCAAGTTGTATTGTCAGTCTTTTGTCCAGGATATTACCTTTTCAATGGGAGGTCTTACACCAAAGCCTTGCCTTTGTTCGGGTATCCATCCTTGCAATCTAATCTTGACAAGCACATCTTTCCATTTATAACAGTAGTACTATAATATATTTGCACAATATTTCTCGCCCATGTCGAAGATGTATAATATGTCAAGAAACTGCTATGATTAAAACCTTGCCAAGCATAACATCAAAGATATGATGGATAATTCTCATGATTTAGAAAATCTGTTTCCTTCAATTCTCCATAGACATTAGAAATATAACAGCATTTTGCACCCCTGATAGTAAAATACCTAAACTGCTCAAATGGGATAGCCCAGCCTTTGTGTTCATGGTACCTGTGGTGGAGTCTTAATGTTCAGTCACAGATAGGGTAGCAAGGTCGTGCAGACTAAAGCATACACCCAAGTTCATATGCAAATATGCTTCCAAAGCCAAAGGAAAGAACTAGGAAACACTGAAGGAATCAGTGCACTGGATTTGTAAATGCAGGTCACCTGTGGAATCCAGATGCCAATTTTTATGCAAATATTCAAAGCCTCAAACAAAATTCTGCCAGTCAAGATTGTCAGAGGCAACCTGCCACTCATTTACATTTCAAAGATTTTTTTCCGGAATAGACTGCAGTCACTGGCTTGCTGCAATGCCTTTGGTTTAAATGCCCATCTGACAGGTAAAATGAATATTCAACCCCAAAGTAGGTAAAATATTAACAACAACATCGACGAAGATACCCGGCCACTGATAATCAAGCCACTGTAAATTATACACCCTAGTGGAATACTCTTTCTCCCATAGATTTTTTTTATATATTTATTTTTTGTTTTCTGAATTTTTCTTGATATATTTTTTTTTAAAACCAAAGTCTTATCATTTTCAGGGAGGGGACACCGACACAGACGTCGACACCGACGACGACATCCTCTCTCCACCACCTACCAATATCTCCCGTTGCTTCGTAAGGCGAGATAAAAATTGAATATCGTTCTAAATTTGCCGAAAATTTAGTTTTGTAAGTGGGATTTCCTATATGATTCTACAACGCCGGTTCATGGCTTGATCGAAACGTTTCCTTCAGATGAGTATTACAAGCGTCTAGTCCGTCATTCATAATCCAGCCGTCGTCCATTAGAGAATATCCGCGTCCATAATCCAAAGACCTATTCCATATTCCATATAACAGTATTAGCCTACAGTTTTTTGGAACCAATGGAGTTTGTTATTATCCACAGCATCCCATAAAAATTGAAACAGCTTTCTCACATAGTCACAGATGGAGGATCCGAAATCGCTATATGAGATTCCAACAAGATCAACCTCATTATCTAAGGCTGCTTTAACCATTTCATCAGCGTCAGTATTTCCTTTTATGCCAACGTGGCTAGGCAACCAACAGAATACAATATCAATCTGTTGATAAAGTCTGTGGTCATATACTTGTAGAATATTCAAAATGGTGAGATGAGTTGAAGTTCTACTTTTAATCGCTTGAAGGCAACAGAGATTTGGATTTCGCAGGGATAATCGAACTTTTACGTGGAAGTCGACAGGTTTTAATTTAGTTTTTCTCTCAGTAGACCAGATTCTTGTGAAAACACGAGATGGCTCGTGTCTGCCTTTTCATATTTCGTCATTGAAATTGTCCGCGTAAAGCATCGTATAGTTGAGGATTATGTAATTCATGATTTAACTATTCAATTACACTCTCACATGGGTATATATAGCAAGCGTTAGATCCTACATAGAATATCCAGCCGTCATTCATAACAGAAATTTCCACGTCGATAATCGAAAGACCTATTTCGTATGACAGTTAGCACCAATTCCAAATGTGTAGACATGATGATGTTTTATCACCAGACTTATAGCTGCACCTTTGATTCTTATCTGGCCATACCCCGTTATAGCTCCGGTAAGCTGAGATTATTATGTGTGCATACGGCATGGAAAAGGCATTTTATACAAGGTGAGAGTTAGTTAAAATCCAGGTTCTTTGAATGGACCGAAGAGAGAGAGAGAGAGAGAGGGAGTTCAGCAAAATTTTAACAATATAGCGGCGAACTCACCCTCAGTTTGCAATAGACTTTTGTATTTGTAGTAGTCACTAGCAGAGGGCCACTGACAACACGTAATCACGTGCCGAGGTGATGCCAAGCTTCCTCGCAGATTATCGAAGCTCTTCATCCCAGAACTGAACAATAAAACTCCTCCATTCAGATTTCTGATAAAATAAAAGGCCAGCGAATATGCATGAAACAGATCGCGACGAAGCGCTGGAGTTTTATAGTGATTTGTTTGTTTACATATCCATCGGGCTATTTTCCAGCTATTCGAAAATATAGAATTCACAGGTACGATACGGCGGCATTTTTGGCCTATACGTGGTGCGGTTGAAATCGGAAGAAAAAAATGTCCTAAAAATATATATGTCTTAATGTAACGGCAAGAGAAAATAGATGTACAAAATATTTGAAAGTTCTAGCTCGATTGCGTTATAATTATAGTTTTAACACGAAATTGAAATCGGGAGCATGTGCTATTTCGTGAAAAAATGTCTAAATCGAATCATTTAGACACGAAGGAGCCCTTGGACCAAAAAGATTCTACAGCAGTGGAGATATAATGCCACAGCACGTCACCAGGTTGAACAGGTTAAGGCAATCTAAAATGGAGGTAATAAAGGTCGTTTTTGCTCAATAACTTTTGATTCCTTCTTGACCAATGCATCAAAATTTCAGGCGCATTGATTTAGCTATTGTTCCATGTCATCAAATTAATTTGCCATGGGAAGAACCAGCTGCCAATGCTGTTTAAACAGCGCGAAGGATGTTTGACCTATTATTATGCAAGATGCCAATTTACTTTTTTACTACCATTTAATGCGGATAGATATGTCTGTATGCGCCTCAAGAGGATTTTGCTGAATTCATTATGTGAACTGATTTATTGAGCAAAAACGACCCTTTTTGCCTTCATTTTAGAGAGCGGGATTCCCTCAACCTGTTGATTGACGTTTTGGTCCAAGAAGTCGTTCATGTCTAAATGTGTGTTTAAATGTCAAGATTTAGACACCTTTTTTTTTACGAAATAGCGCATTCTGCGAATTTCAGTTTCATGTCTTAATTATAATAATACCGCAATCGACCTGGCACTTTCACATATTGTGTAAATATATTTCCTCTCGCGGTTACGTTAAAACACAATTATTTTTAGGACATTTAATTAAGCACGTAAAGGCCAAGATACCGTCTTATCGTACCATCTCCTTTGCAATCAGATTGGTAGTGATGAATAATGGAAGAAGTCTTTCACCAAATATAGTAAAAATAGACCTATGGCTCAACCCTACCTCCACGACTGTTTGGGTTCATATGTGTACGTGGTTTGAATGAGGGAAGTCTATTTATTTATATACGTTTATCGTTAAACTCAGTAGGAAAACTAGACCAAGATCACTCATTACCTTCTGTATGGTTCGAATCCATCACCAGATGCATGAGTGTGTACAGGAATAAGCTAGTTAAGATTCTTCTTGAGATAGTATGCCTATTGTAATTTGGGAGACCTGCTTCAGATGAAAGGTACTGTTGAAAGACAAAGTCTGGGTCTGCAGTCATCGTTGATACGCTCCGGATTACTAACCCCTTTCATTTGCAGTCTAATCATATTGAAAAGTGGTATTTACTGGAAGATAAACTACATGCTACACTTGTAGGCTAATTCATCATCATCACTCGAAGCCACGTAACATCTATAGTTTGATCAGCGAGGCACATAATAAACAGTGCTGGAATTCGCGAAGAATCATCACTACCATGTACTGCGACTTAGATTTTTATGACTTCGACAATATATATGAACACGGGAGTCGCAGGATGGGAGAGAAAAAAATCTTACATGAGCTGAATCAACCACATCACTGGGGCCTAATAATTTTTCACCTACTAGTCAGATTTTTAGATAGGAATTACTCCAGAGCGCACACCACCGCAAGTGACATCATAAAATACTAAAAGCGGTATTCAGCGAACGTTTTGATCACTTTTCAATTCTGTGTGATATCTCGGTTGACCATACCGATAAAAGGAATGTTCTGGAGATCATTTTCCCAACTGATATGAGTAAGCATACAAAAGTAGTTCGCCCATGTGGAAAGGGGGTTGTTCGTTGAAATTTGGACTGAATCCGCTCTGTGCGTGAGTGTTTTCATTTATGTCGTAGACACCTGGTTAACCCTACCAGGCCTGCGGTGGGGGGTGTGGGGCAAAATGCCCCCCCCCCCTCCCCATCGAATTTTCTGTTCTATCTCCGGAACGACAAAGAATAGTGAGCTGAAACTTCGAATTTATAGTTTATCATATTAAGGTCATTTTGAGCCTATTTGCATAACCCTCGAGCAGAGGATCATGGGTAAAATCAAGATGGCGTCCACGTGGGGTACCTGAAAAGTGATGTTTTTGTTACGTTTCTTCAAAATTTCTGCCTTTCTGCGATGAAAAGTGGGCAAAAACTATTTTATTTCACATCACATCAATATTTACTAATTTATCATGCAGTTTTTTGCGGAGAAATTGCACAAATAAAAAATTCGAAAAATATGACCGAAAAATCAAGAATGCCATTTTTGAAAATGACGTCACTGTGACGTCATCAAAACGGCTATCTTGGATTTTTTTACATTTCCTAGTAGAGCTTGACCCAGTGGTATAGTGCGGTAAGTTTCAGCCCCCTAGCTCAAGTGGGTAAGGAAAATAATTAGGGGGGGCGAAGAGGGTGGGGGGGGGGGGGCTTTGGGCCCCAACCCCAGGCATGGACAGGTCCGAAAAAACCCCAGACCAGATAGGGTTAACTTCGGGTATTAAATTGAGGGCAGGAACATACGTTGGACAAGTCTGTGAAATGGAACAGGCGCTGTTGAAAGGTTTGCACTGGATTGCGATTTAAATAATAATCGTAGAAAATGGCGGTGCTCGACAGAAAGTATCTTTATAAGTTGTCCAAACGGCTTGATATTGAAATGTTTACCTGGCCTTTCGCATCGGCGGAGTGTAAATCTTCCCCATCTGGGCAACTTCATCTTTAGTGGGCGATCTTATGCACTGTAACAGATAATGGCTGAAGAACGGTTTCCCTGTGTGTAGAACGTCGGGATATAATGGCGGTTGATTAAATAACAGAAATTGTGAAAATGCAGAATTTAGACATGATATACACTGCTATGTTCTTGATGTACAGCTGATAACAGTATTAAGACAATGAATCGAAAATATTTGTATGCTCCGTAAGATGTACAGCAAAGGTTGAATAATTTAAACAGAGGAGTTTGATGTTGTAGAAACGCATCTTGACGATATTTTATGAGCACCACATTCCATGGACGGTAAGCATGCCTTTTAATATAACTATTCAAATAAGAGCGTCACAAAATGTGTAACTAATAATATTACCATCTTCACGTGGCTGCCTCATACTGGTGATCAACAGATCACAGCCTCCAAGCCATGATTCATCGCGCACGCTTGGGGTAGTTTGGACCCAGTTCTTGGACTTCTCTTTGGTAGGGAATATGAAAACGGCTACTGATTTCCCGGTTGACCAGGGCTTTCCCTCTACAAGACTAACCTAGCAGAAAACGTGATACCAACTCTACATTTGCAGTTCGATTTGATTGCCAAAGGGAGATCACTTTCCAGTCCGACTTCACTCAGCAAATTTGGATCTTTTTAGCATCCACATCACAATAATTTTTGAGACAAAATCCTTTTGAGACGGTTCAATCAAATGTTGTTTGTGTTAGAAAAGCCGTTGTCATGGTTGTTGACAAGGTGAATCGGTCCATATTTTTGATTTAAAACTTCATGTTAGTAAACAGATATTTTCCTGTAGATAGAAATCTTAACAATATATACGGATGTTTCTAAACTTATACGAGTATGACGCTTTTGTTGTTTTCAAAGAAAAGGAGATAAAATAATTTGTTGTTTTTCTTTTACCGTGCGAATAGACCCAATAACCTGAGGGTACCTGAGGTGCTAGTGCTATGATTTCCCCACCATGGTTATCGAGAGATTCCTGGTTGTCCTTTATGGTAGCTCGAAAATCCTGCATTTTCTCTACGTCAAATCTCATGAATAAACATCCGGTCTCAACTGGTGGAAGCGTGCTGGTCTGGGAAAATAATACAAAACCCAAACACGTTTACGGGCATAATATAAGATCAATATTATTACCATATCACAGGGAAGAAATCCCCACATGGAAAGTTGATTTGGGACTCCATCGAATCAAGAGATCCATAAAAATGTACCAAACTTTCAGATAAAGAGCAAAAGTTATTTGAAGAGACATTTAAGTTAAGTGAACCAAAATAATGCAACAAGAAAGGCAAATGTCCCGGATCGGAAGGCATCACGATAGAATTGAGAAAGAAATTTCTTAAGAAATGGAAGGGCATTTGACTCAGCCAAATGGCATTGCAATCCACCATAATTGGTGCTGCTGGCGAGGACGTGGACCTCTGTGATCGATTTTATCCTTGTTTTAGAGACACTTGCTATCTCCGTAAACCAGGACAAGTACACCAAATTAAAACGAATAAAAAACACGGAAAATTCCGCAATATGCTGACGATACTAAATTCTCGTTGAATCAGAGAAACAATTGTGTGACTGTTTTGCATCCGGCTTATATCCAAATAGGGACAAATCTACCGCGGTGTGGATACTGTCAAATTATATCCTTGTCATGGAATAAACTGGAACTCAGGAAGATTCAAGCTTCAAGCAACTCGTTATCTGGTTTGATAACATGAATGTTTCTACAGAAAGAAACTATAACGATAAAATGAACTTCATCAAGAACATTTTAGGAAGTTAATCCAAAAGAAACTTGACTCGGATAGAGTTATTAAAACACATGTTCTCCCGCTTATAGAACACATATTTTCTGTCCTAGCCCACATAGGCACAATTTTGATATCAAACAAAAGCCCTTTTCATTTTATATGAAACGGTGTAAAGCAGGGCAAAATACAGTTATATTATGTCTAGAACAGTCGGTGGTCTGGCTATGATAAATATTCAAACCATTATCTGATGTCTTTAAGCCTTATCTTAAAGTTGAGTGAGTGAAAAGAGCAGTACGCGATGATGGCATCTTTGAGGGTATTGGTGAAATTACAACACATATAAGGAAAGTGGTAAGAGGTGCCGACATACTGACTGCGTCACATGACTTCACAGAATAATCTTCTGGTTAACCTGGACCCTGGAAGCATCACTACATCACAAACAAATTGGAAAACTTTTTTTTTTCAGAACAAGGTTTGAATTAATCCCATCTAATTTATTTTTCTTTGTTTCAAATTTCTAAACATACTGAATGAAAAACGAACAAATATGAAAAAAATCTCTCGCTAAATATTAATCAACATAGAGAGGTATACATCCGATTCATGAACGCACAATAAAGTTAAAAACTTTGAAACTTCTGAGGTGAAAATATCTACGATATATAAACAAGGTGGACTTGAGGTCTGAGTTCGGTTATTTAACCATTAGTATACTTCATACCTTTGCTGCCACGGCGGGAGATTTTGGCACTGCTACCTTCCCTTTAGCAGGCGTGCTTGTAGCTCCTGAGGTAGCATGTCTCAAGGGCGGAGGGACAAACCGAAAACCCTGCACAAACGGACTCAGCGGTGTGTATGAGATATAGGGAAAGCCCGATGTGTCTCTGCTGCATCTTCTCCATCCTTTATTGCACTTGGCATATGTTGTAGGCCGGAGTCCCGCATTAGCTGAAAGGAATGATTCAACGTTTTCTCTGACGGGAGAGAGTTTCTTGCACAATTGGACTGGTCAGACAAATGATTGGAAAAACCCTATTAGACAAATTTTGTATAGTTTTGTGTAAAGCTCTCAATTGTTTGTCGTTCCAGAATGAAAGTAGAAAGTTTGGTGTCCGGTCTGGTAAAGTTATGGTTTTGCATTGAGCAAAAAAGCTCTTCTGTTTCCGGCTAGCACCAGCGTCGACATCTGTTGTTCGTTGAATTTTCAGCTAAGGTCCCTTGACCAAGACAAGAATATCAATATTGGATTTCTATGTAATGCGCCAATAACTGTTGAAACAGTCTGTATGTCAACGAAGTTGTTTTTATGTAGGAGTGTTTCGGGTTCGGGGCATCACATACTATCACACTCAGCATACTCTCGTGCTTTAATGCAGGATATAGTGACGCGACTCACACTGAGCTGGTAGGAATCCATATCTGCATCCCTGCTGAATCTTCTTTCAAGCACAGAATCACACCGAGACCCCGACCCGAAGTCAACTGTAGGAGTTTGGTGCTAATATTGTTATATGGAATATGGAATAGGTCTTTGGATTATGGATGGGGATATTCTTTAATGAACGACGGCTGAATTATGAATGACGAACCAGGCGCTTGTGATTCCATTTCCATAGACATTGGCTTGAGGTGAAAAGCCAGGATAAACACCCGATAAGGGAGAAATACAACGAGGACTTTGTAAGCGGAAACACTCTATTGAGGTTCTGATGGATCACGGTTTACAGCAGACAGCTGCAAAATTCGTTCACCAATAATGCGCGAGGGAAGATGACTGCTACGGAATCGGTTGAGTTGTTGCGAATGATACTGTCACTATTCTAAATCCGGGCCCTTTCAGGATAAAAAGCAAAAAAGACGCGTCGCCGCGCCACTATGTCTGAGGGTCTTCGACCAGAAATAAAAGTCTTTCTTTGTTGTTTTGCCTAACAAAGAAATTCTGCTTTTGCCAATCGTGCGCTGCACAGCCGAATAGATATAAAAACACAGCTGGAACAAGATGCATTGGTATTCATCCAGTTGAACGGTTGTATCGCGTGAGGTACTATCTGATTATGTGCATGTATAATCTAATTAATGATGGTTTGGATGTTCATTCCTTACCTCTGCTGAGTGATTGACTCCCTATACTGTACCCCACAGGAACTGTCCCTATGATTATGGGCAGATACACGTGGAGATCAAAGCCAAAAGGAACTTCAACGTACATCTAAATATAAGAATACTTCACCTGTCAAAAAAGGAATACTACTGTACAGTTGATCTGTGATGCGATACTTGAAAAAAAAATAAAAATATTACGATCACATGTGCTAACCATGGTTTGAGACCAGACATATTCCTACGAAGTAGGCTCTCATTCGCAAATTGTTCATTGGCCAGTGAGGAGTCCAACCGAATCCTTCCGTTGGCAAAATAAGGAGAACCATTGACATTAGAACCTTGATTTTTGGCATGAACGAGCATTAGGGGACCGAATTCTGTTAAAAATTTGATTTATAATTATTATTTTTTATTATTTATTGATCGCTCAGCGAGTGCTCTGTCATGCCCATCGGGAACCCTTGGTTTTTATGTTTCATTGCGACTTTAGAAGGTTCCCTGATACCAGGAAGCCTGGTCCATTCGAGATTCAGACCATCTGAGAATGGTTATCGTTGGAAGAAATCCCCCAATTCCCATATATTCTGGGAGCTTACATGATGTCTCACTTATTCAATATATGCACTACTCTCGGGAGGATTTCCCCATCCCTTGGGCAGACCTACTTAGTTGACCTATAAACCTCAAAATTGGCAAAAACATGACTTAGATGAAGTACACACTTAAATCATATCAAACCCTACTTTGTATGTTCTGTGACGTTAGCCACACTGCTATGTATTTAATGAGACATGAATTGTTCCTTATTTGGTAATGGGCATGGATTTGCTAGTAGTCGTGTAAAAGTTCTGTTCATAGAATTATCTATAGCAAGAGTGTAACGAAGTTTTTTTTACAATGTGTGCAAACGCACCAGACTCAGATATTAATAACGGGCTAATAACAAGTACGGTATTCGTTTGGTGATTCATCACTAGGAAACATTGCTGAAAATATAACCTGAAAAGCAATACGAACGCATCGGACCCATGTAATGCAGGATCTTGAATTTTCTCTGCATATTAAGCGATTATATACAAATACAATCGTCAACTCCTACCCCCAGCATGCATAATCGATATTACAATCGTCAACTCCTACCCCCAGCAGGCATAATCGATATTACAATCGTCAACTCCTACCCCCAGCAGGCATAATCGATATTACAATCGTCAACTCCTACCCCCAGCAGGCATAATCGATATTCCAATCGTCAACTCCTACCCCCAGCAGGCATAATCGATATTACAATCGTCAACTCCTACCCCCAGCAGGCATAATCGATATTACAATCGTCAACTCCTACCCCCAGCAGCCATAATCGATATTACAATCGTCAACTCCTTCCCCCAGCAGGCATAATCGATATTAAAATCGTCAACTTCTACCCCCAGCAGGCATAATCGATATTACAATCGTCAACTCCTACCCCCAGCAGGCATAATCGATATTACAATCGTCAACTCTTACCCCCAGCAGGCATAATCGATATTACAATCGTCAACTCCTACCCCCAGCAGGCATAATCGATATTACAATCGTGAACTCCTACTCCCAGCAGGCATAATCGATATTACAATCGTCAACTCCTACCCCCAGCAGGCATAATCGATATTGAAATCATCAACTTCTACCCCAAGCAGGCATAATCGATATTACAATCGTCAACTCCTACCCCCAGCAGGCATAATCGATATTACAATCGTCAACTCCTACCCCCAGCAGGCATAATCGATATTACAATCGTCAACTCCTACCCCCAGCAGGCATAATCGATATATCGTACATGGTTGCTGCTTTAATGGCATGATTATAAACCACATGGCAGTGTGACTAACGTCACAGGACCTACGAAGTAGGTTTTGATATGATTTAAGTGTGTATCTTGACCTAAATCTAGGTCAGGTCACACTGACATTGACCTAATTAAGCGAATTACCATGATTTTTGCCAATTCCAAGGTTGATAGGCCACCTATTAAAGCAGGTTAAATACAAGTAGGTAAACACACAGAACTTGCTGGTAACAGCCCCCTAATGCACGTTTATGCCAAAAAATCAAGGCTCTAATGTTAACCGTTCTCCTTATTTTGACGGAGAAAAGATTCGGATTTACGGACGGACTCATTCATTACCGGACAATTTGAAATGAGAGCCTACTTCGTAGGAACATGGTGTATACTGATGATCTAGTTATTCTTTCCCCTTCTGTTTCTGGTATTACAACCTGCTTACGATATGTGATAGATTTGGTGTTACACAAGGTTTCAAGTTCGACTGAAAAAAAGGTGCGGCCATGTGTTTTAAGTCAACCAGTTTAAAATTTGCTAATTTGCCAAAGTTCGGATTAAATGGAGAATGCTTACAGAAGTCAATCTTATTGAAGATTTTCGTGATATATTTTCTCATGATCTGTCAAATGTTATATGTGCATGCATTTCGAGATTAGATGACAATAATAATAATTTATATATCATAGATATCACCTATTTGAACTATACGTGTATATGCAGTAAAGATTAGTAACAATATTAATGAAATATTTACTTGTTCTCATCAGTCGTTATTCAGTATTAATTAGATATTGATTATGTTTGGAGGCTTGTTCTTTTCTGAGTGTTTTTTCATATGGACCTCAGGTTCGTATATGTATGTATGCTGTGTCTTGAATAAAGTAATTGAAGTGAACTGAATAATTACGACCACTGGGACAAGTTGTGTGAGGGAGGGACAATGCGTATTTGCAGATGAAGATAAGAAATACATGTAAATCATCATTGGAAGCCTTATATACCACGTAAGCGATGTTTTTACGTTGTTTAACGTTGATTGATGCCTATGTATGCCAATCTTTCTTTCGGGTTGGCGATATATGTTAAACAACGATACCGAGGAAAATGACTCTTGCATGTGATAAATTCGGTATACCAGCCTTTTATATAGGCTGATATTTCGCCGCGATGAAGAGTCAAGGCTCGTGAAAATATTTTTTTTCCTCGACGAAATACGAGCCTCTGTATACCGACGCAAAAGACTGGTACATCTTACATCCATTGTATATGGACACACTAACATATAATAGAACAATATATATGGACACAAGAATATATCCTGGCACAATGTATATGGACACGACGTACATGTATTTTTTTACTTCTTATCTGTATAGGATGGATCCTGCTGGTGGACGGCCCCAAAGCCGAACCTCTATAAAAGAGCCGAGCCAATAGTTTGCATTCCATGAACACTCCCTGGTTTGGGCCGTTTTACTTCTATCTGGCGGTCATATAGTTCATCATCTTCGATCGGATGACTTCATTGGACTATTACATCATTGCTCCGAGATATTTGTATCTAATACCGCTCAAGCCGGTGCTATGGACCTTGTGGTCATGCCATTGAAGGTATCCACATGAAGAACCAAAACAAAAGCGTGGCTCAGGTACAGATCATCACAGGGATAATTTTGGTTCTTGTGATGGTTTTTTTTCAGAAATATGCGGTCAGTATATTTGTCTGTGGGGCCATATGACTTCTTGTTAGTACAGGGGCATCGTTTTCCACCAACATTTTTAAGGTTGTTCAATTATTGCTTATATGGTGATAATCTGCTGGTGAACGTTTCATTGTACAAATCATTGTGATTGTAGTTTTGTGACTTGTAAACATGGTGGAGAATGAAGAGCTTTTCCGGCGTCGGTCTCATAGATATTCGTTTTGAAAAGGAGCTTGCATTCTATAAATACTCCCTCGTTCGAGCAATTTTTTTTCATCTGGTGGTCTCATAGTTCATCAGTTTTCATCAGATGATTTGGCAGGGCTATTCCATCATCACTCTGAGATATTTGTATCTAATACCGCTCAAGCGGGTTCCAGGGACCGTGTGTTCATGTCATTTAAGGTATTCACATGAACAGTTACAATAAAAGCGTGGCTTGGATAATATCATCACAGGGATTACTTTTGTTCTTGTGATGTTTTTAGAAATATGCAGTCAGTATATTTGTCTGTGGGTCATATGACCTCTTGTCAGTCCGCGGCATCGTTTCCCATTACCATTTTAATGTTGTGTTTAATCTGTATATTGTCTCATTGTTGAAAAAGATTTCTTAAATTCTCTCAAATAGGAAAAACACTGCATTAACTTTATAGCAGGGTAAATCAGTATAGATGATACAGAATTATATTTGCATGAAAATGATTGGTTCAAAGGACTCTTCTGTTGCTTTTTAATAATAAAGATTTGCTTAAGTTCTTTCCAAATTCAGCAGAAATTTGTCTTGGGACCCACGCAAGATAAATATTCTTATAAGAGATTTCAAAGAAAAATATTCTTATATTTTCTTAATTCGTAACTTGTGTCCAAGAAATAATTTCTTCCGTAAGAAAAGTAACTTCTTAGCTAAGAAATTAGCTGAATGTGAGGTGACGAGGGATGCTTTCCTGTATAGTCATATGGTTGCTTTTTAGTCGCCAGACGTCGTCAATTTTTCCCACCTCTTGCATATCGTTTCAATTTAGCATTGAAATGCAACAGAAGAGGGCTTCCTTTTTATGCAAATATTCTTGCTTTATCTTCTATACTGATTTACCCTGTTATAAAGTCAAGGCAATGTTATTAAGAAAATTTGAGAAATCTTTATTTACTGTGCTTTATTTAAATGAATTTATATATAGTACTGCGTTCCCTATGGACGGGATTAGCGACAGCGAGTCAGCATCAGACAATCAACATTGCTTATAAATTTAACAGTGGATATTTGGGATTTTATAAGCTACGATTTTTCAGCATTTCTAATACATCTGATATTTCAAATTTCAGACTTTAAACTGTACTTTCTGGTGCTGATTTGGGCCAATTTGAGGAAAGCATGGTGGATGGAAACATGACCAAGGAGGGGTGAGAAGGCTCCCTATTTACAAATTGAATGACATTCGGTAACACCGGTCAGCTGACAATGGCGGAAGTCAGTTCATCTCCCATGATGCATCACTCGATTTTTGTTTTTGTATCTGCGAAAACACGATACATACCAATCTTACTGCGCAACTACGTCACATAATGTGTCATAAGGCTGCATGCGATGACCAATGCATTCTAACTAGTATAAACTAAAGATGCAGATTTCTAGTTAATTTGCTTCTAGTTTATGTAAGATGATGAAAAGTCCTTTCTGGATCATTGATAAGTGAAGAAATTCTGATATGGTGTCGACTTTCCCTTTTTTCAATAATACTTACCCTGATATGATATGAAACTGTTATGATATGGCAACTGCGTGATTTTGATGAAGGTGGGACAACGTCGAGGGTCAAAGTCTCCCAGTTCCATTGCTTTGTAACTCCCTGTAAGAACGTATTTTAAGGAAAAATAAACCGATTTGGATTCGAAATATAACACAGAGACTAACCGGGATATGAGAGAATTTGCAGACACAGATACTGCATGAAATATGTGTTACAATAGCATCGCCTAATTCCAGGATTAACCGTGGTAGTTTGCAATATATTTCGTCAGTTAGGGAAAGTTTCAATTATCTTGCGTACTGATATTGGTACGTTTCACAGAGAGAACGAAAAAGAGATAGAGAGGGAGGAGATAGCGAGGAGGGCGGGCTGGTAGAGAGGGAGGAGATAGCGTGTGGGGGGGCTGGGGGATATGATCTCACAAATCCCACCCAAAAATGATCTTTGCGTTCCCTAGTTTCAATGATTATACTGTATGTACCAATAACTTCTTATGTACAGTATCTAACCATGCATGAAATCTATTACAGAAAGCTTGAAGCTAAAAAACTTACTTTGGCGATTATAGCTCCCTCAATGACACTGATTACTGTCTCTTCGCTCTTCTCTTTCCCGCTCGCCGAATACTTCACTCGCTGTATCAATTTAGCTTTCGACCGACCCAGATCTTTGGTAGAACCATTTACCATCGTTGCTGTCAAAGATAGAAATTGCATGTAGATGAACGTCTCCAATATTGAGATGATATTGAAAGAGTCCATATTGAAGGATTCCATCGTCTGACAATTTCAAGTATCGTTTGATCGATTAATCATTTTTGCGTTAAATACACTTTAAATTTGACCAAGCACGATTCTACAGTTCAATTGAAGTTCCAGCATCTTAGGGTCGAAAACAATCTAGGTATACAAAATAAAAGCATACAGCTTAGGGATCTGTCAGTATTAACCAAGAACCTGAGAGGGAGGGGGAGGGGGCAGAATAAATCGTTATGCAGAAAAATAATCTCTAGTCAGGGTGGTCCAATCTTTGCTCTTATTTAGATTCGAAGTGTCATACTTTTTCATGCAGAGAGTTTGGAATTCCCCCACGCAAACCGGTTAACCGACGACTGGTCCAGAAAATCTGATGCTTCACCTTACCAGATATGCCTATTTTTTCGCCCGGGCTGTATCCAGTTTTATCTAAGCTGGCGGACAGTTTCAGTTTCCCTGCATTTCCAAATCCCAGAACTTTTGATACGATTTTCTCGTTGGACCTTTTGACAGGAGCCTGAAAGTTATGGGAATAAAAGAATGAAATAATGGTTCAAACGGTAAACATGGTATAACCCGAATCGTTTCGATAATGCCGTTAACTTTCCAAAAAGAAAAGGATCTTTGAGATGACTTGTGGGGCAGAGAATAGAAAATTCCCAAGTAGATATGTAAATGTGTACATAATGTGTCCTTTCGCATCAGGTTCTTCCGTAACACATATGAAGTTTACATAACTTCACCACCAGAATTATTGGAAAGAGCAGTGAAATGTTTCTCTCCTAAAGAACGTAGTCCCTGTAGAGCTCTTGCCAACAGAATGGATAGACGTTAATTATATTTTTATTTCCTGTTAAAAAGAATTTCGTGCTGTTGGGGGCGTGCGAAGAAGGTGTTTGATTATTAACGTGGAGATTATGACGGCGACTGCCTATTGAATGTCGAATGTGATATGTTGTGATAGATGAGTGAGTGAATTTAACGTCGCTTTCAACAATATTTCAGTCATATCACGAAGTTTTTACATGTTTACACCCGGAAACCCCACGGGTGCCCCAGTTAGTCGCCAGTTATGACAAGCTGTCCGAGGAGTTGAGACTCTCAATTGTAAATCATAATTGCAATAGACGATAAGCATCTGAATAGAATCTCCCAAGCTAGAGACATTTCATTAGACAGACAATTCTGACGACAATACCGTCAATTGTTCTCAGAGAGAGCTACTGTCACTAATGAGTATAGGTCTGATCTGCGGGGATTTGGAACTGTGTAGTTGTAAACTAAACAGCACTGATCAGTGGAATACGCACCTTGTATGAAGGTAGGTTGAGATTGAGATCATCTAAGACTGTTATACCGCGATACCTCTTGATGTTAGGCCAGGGGAATGGTTTGTCGATCTCCACCTTCAGCCAGTATCGTATGGCGCCATGTTGACCCTCGAAGGATGAGGGCAGGGGACCATTCGGCAAACGGAATGAAAATCCCCAGCGATGAAGGCCCGGTGGAAGTTGAGGGTTTGGACCGGTTTGATTCACTGAATAAATACAACAGGTAACAATGAGCATCGTCAACTGTTTAACATGAACTTGTTCTGCGCTTGTATTTCAGAAATCAGGACTGGCGAAACGAGATATATAGGAGCTGAACGACATTCATGTCGTTAGAATTTGTGGTAGCGGAGGAGGGGGCGGGGTTGACAGAATGTAGTTACTGTCCAGATGATGCGCGATTAACACAAAATCTTGGAAAATAAACAATATATTAAGAAGTGTTGTTGACATTAATAGTTATAAGACACATGCCAAGTTTTGTCCAAAGCTGACATCGCGGAGATGGGATTATGATTCCAAGATTCAAGTATTTTCCTACGAAGTAGGCTACAGATCGCAAATTGTCCGGTAATGTGTCAGTGAGTCCATCCGAATCCTTTCGTCGGCAAAATAAGGAGAACCGTTGACATTATAACCTTGATTTTTGGCATGAAGTTGCATTAGGGGACCAACAAGTTCTGAGCTGACCGAATTCTGATGAAAATTTGATTTATAATTATTTTTTGTAGTATTTATTGATGGCCCAGCGAGTGCATTGTCATGCCCCTTGGCTGTATGTTTCACTGTATATATAATACAGTATAAAACCTGGTGGGATATATGAAATAGGAAATGCTAATTTTCCATCATTTGTTAGTGCATTTATCTACACTGCTATCACCAACTTGCCATCCTCAATACACACAATTCAGTATATTGTTATAGATATATGTAAACTGTGGCCTTTAACATGTATCCTATTTCACATTCAAACATTTCATCACAGACCACATCAGGCTTCAAATTCAGGCCAAATTGCCCACTGGTGGTGAAATATCCTACATCAGCCAATTAAGTCAGCCTGTTGCAATAACCCAGCACAACAAAGAAAGAAGTGGTATCATCCTTCAGATTAGTCTGTGTGAGCAACAACGATAAAAGTTTACTGAGGGTGACACAAAGCCACCCAAGGAATTTATCAGCTTGTGTTGGGACATTTTGTTGGTATCATGTAAGCTGTTTAGTAGTTTACTCATTCAAATCTCCATACCATATTTTCTGTTATTCAACAGACAAATTTCTTTACTGGTTTTAATTGTTTAAGTTTTACTGGGTTTCAACTGCTACAGATAGTAACACAGTACTGATAGAAATGGGTCTCAAAACTAACAGCTGGTGAACTATTTGGTAGTGTGAATTTAATTATTCCATGTTGAGTACAATTTGTTCACATGAATGGTGGAATGTCTGGACTCTCAAATGAAAGTGTGTTGTACATTTTTTTTTGTGTTGTGTTATACATGTACATAGCTCAAGCATGTCAGGTTTGAGGAACAAGCATGGTTGCAATTAAGATATAATCAAAGAAATTTCGTGACAATTATTGAATCTAAGTAGGCCCCTACATAACAAAATTAGCTTAATAAAAAAAGGCCTTCCTAGCGCGAAATGTTTTCTTTTGAGAGAGAATGGTATTTTCTGAGTTACATGTACCTGTACAAAGATAGGTTGTTCAAGGAGGCTTTGTTTTTGCTGTTGCGTGCATCAAGTGTATGGAAACATGATATATGCACTCAGAGCCCTGATCTACAGCTGTATAAAACTCAACTTCTGGCATTGACGGCATGTTTAAAGGGTCTTAATTTATTTTCTTTGAGTAGAATTTAACTAGATAAAGTAACTTCGATCATGATGTGAAAATATGAGCACATACTTCGAGTTGGTGATTCTGACTTGGGCAGTACCCATCTTAATATAGGCAGGATTTCAACTGGGGGTGGGGATTTCCAAGAGTTCAGTTCGCGTCGGAGTCCTAATGCCGACCCTACTTCGTAGGTCCTGTGACGTTAGTCACACTGCTCATGTTATCACAACGCATACAAAATGATATTTGGTCGTATTTACCTTTTTTGCCCCATAAAGTTACCACATGACCAAAGTAGTGTTCCCTGCTGATAACGTCCTTGGATTTTGTTTTAGGCATGATATGACCACCGTGGTAACCCAGCTCTACCTCTGTCTCCTCCCACTTCGTCAAAGCCTGCCCGTGGATATACACCCTGACACCCCGGACGGTGAGAGGCTCGGTCAGCTCCAAGACGCATTCTCCTGTTACCGACTCTCCAGCTCGGTACACTTCCTTATTTCCCGGTAATATAATTGCAATAGTTTTAGGGGCCATGCGTGTGTTGGTGTATTAACCCACACTGTGAACTCACAATAAACTGTGACAAACTAGTGGTCATGTAATAGGATATATAGCTGATATAGAATCATGTGATAGATATCGACAGATGACAGATATCAAAGTGCATCGGGAGTTGTCTATCTTAGGCCAGCTGATGCTGACTCGTATGGTTGATCATCCCTGCCACAATTTAATATTGTATACCATGGTATAATTATTCATGCCTTTGATTGGATGCCTTACAATATTTTCTACCTGTCAAACCTACTCTAATGAGCTTTTACAGGATAACTCTAAAATACATACTATGGTGTGAAATATTTATAAGATACTGTTGCATATTTTGAACCATGGTATACACAATCGAGGAACGTGACATAATTCACATAGTTAGCCTTAACATTGGGTTTACATTCGTGAAAATTAATGGCAATCAAAACGGTTTCTCATTCACGTATTGTATCCATAGTATTTTTTTGCAAGCAATATGAATTTTTGAACAATATGGATTTGCCTCATTCGTAAAACAAACAATTTCGATAATTGGTGGGGAAATCTCAGAATCACGTATTCGAGCCGTTTTTTACCATGGTATACATTATTTACAGTTAGCCTATAAATGCGGATTATGATATGTTTGGACATATTTTACCATGAAGTAAACTTTTTAGAGGCATGTTTTCAATAGGATATAACATGGTATAAAATACAGAATTGTGGCAGGAATGGCCTGGCCTACCATAGACAAACATTTTCGAATATTAATGCACTTCGTACATTTTTCGCTTATTAATTTGACCCATGGAGATAATCATTCAATGACGTGTAGATGTTACAATGCGCTATTCAAACACGTGGGTATGAAAAGCTATACTTCAGCAGGATGTGCAACACAAGGGCGTCGCTAGAAGGGTCGTTGTTTGCGAATAGAACGACCGTTCTGCGCTCAACCGTGTTATTTTCGTATGTTCGACAGCAGAGTATAGATAAACCCTCTTCACACAGATATAAAACAACATAGCGAAGGCAGGTATGACAGAAAGGAACAGAAATACATACTTACATATATTACTTGAAATAATATACTTTTTTCTATTTTACATATAAAGATGTCACAAATACATACACATGAATAAACAGAGCCATGGAGGAATTAATTATTTTCAATATTACATTTTACTGTATAGGGCGCGAATAAGTGCTTATTAAAATCTATCTGTGTCACTGATAAAATCCTGCACGGCAATGAATATTTCTTGATTTTCCTTTTTTACTGAGATTCTTTTTTCCCCATAATAGTGTATCCAAAGTTATTGGAGTAGGTACTTTTTGTAATAGCTCTGTGTGAGAGTGTGTATATTTGCTACATTGAAATAAGTGATGAAAATCATCTTCAACATCATCACAACATGAACAAGCTGGACTATCTACCAAGTGAACACGGGAAATATCTGAGTTCAACTGAGTGCATCTGTGTCTTAATATCTATTTCCAATTGAAAATCTTTTTCAAACCTACTTAACGATTCCTTATCTTTAACAGCCTGGTCAAGACGATTCCACGAATCAAACGTGGAAGGGAAGAAAGAGTCTTTACCCCTCAACCCGATTGGGCTAGTAGTAGATGGGCCCTTGTGTCGGTGGACCAATCAGAATTGGGAACGAAAGTAGGTCAAGTATGACGCGTTTAACGTCATCGTATGACGTCACTGGGGTCGGGGTCACGTGAAAGTAGGTCAAGGTCGTCCCGCTGTCCTTATCTAGGTCACTTATGACGCGTTTGACGTCATTGTGTGACGTAATTAGGGTGTGGTCGTAAGAAACCGGTTTAAATTATGTAATAGTGTTACGTAATAAGGTCATGGTCGCTCGTAAGTAGATCGATTATGTAAGAAACCGGTTTAAATAGGGAGGTATGGTGTCAGCCCCTTTGTTAGCTGCTCCTTTGTTAGCTACCAATAAAAACATCACGTGACCCTTTGACGGCTAATAGGATAAAAGGCGAACATTCGTTTCTCACATGCCGCTGGCGCACGAAGGTGCGTTTTTACGTATTTGGTCGATCTCATGTCTCGGTATACAATGGATGACGAGAAAACATTTGATGAAGGTAAGTTCGCATTATCAATCATTCCTTTGAGAACAAGCGTATCATAGCGTATTTTGAGAGAAGGTCTTTCATATATTATAGACTGACACAACACAATGTATTAGAGCAAATGACATGTATAGCTAACTGACCGTGCGAGTTAAATTATGTACCTCGGAATGTCACAGCCGACCGCACATCTATTGTCCTTCTCTGTACGCACCGGTCCATTGCACTTTCGCAAACGGTCCCCCTTTGATACGTGCCGGTGTACACTGAAACGAATTTCTTTCTTTCTTGAATTTTCTTAGTCTAAACTAGTTCGATAATCGAGGTTTATTAATTATTAGGCCTTAAATATATATGGACGAATTTCGGTTAAATACTGTACGGTTGTACATACCGCCGGTATAGTTTATTCAACCCCTTATAATACATGTATAGCTAACTGACCGTGCGAGTTAAATTATGTACCTCGGAATGTCACAGCCGAACGCACATCTATTGTCCTTCTCTGTGCGCACCGGTCCATTGCACTTTCGCAAACGGTCCCCCTTTGATACGTACCGGTGTACACTGAAACGAATTTCTTTCTTTCTTGAATTTTCTTAGTCTAAAATAGTTCGATAATCTAGGTTTATTATTTGTTAGGCCTTAAATATATATATATGGGAGAATTTCTGTTAAATACTGTAAGGTTGGTCATACCGACGGTGCGTGTATAGTTAAATGACCATGCGCGTTAAATTATGTACCTCGTATTATCACATATGAACGCACATCTATTGTCATTCTCTGTGCGCACCGGTCCATTAAGTTCAAATAGGGATGTATTATGCGTCGCTATTGACATCAATACCATTCAAAAGACCTTTATTCAGTGCCCCTAGCATTGTCTCTGCACACGGGAGAAAATTAAACTATGTTGTCGTGTACTAAAATAGGCCAACTGTTAGCTATGCATCTGTCTCTCTGGCCGAGTTACTGCGAGAATAAAAGGAACGTTTAACACTCTTTCTATCACAATTATTTCAAGAAATTCGATAAACACGTATAACATAATTTGACAAAAACAAAAATAAATTTTTACCGTATTGGCGTCACTAAAATTATGGCCTCTCAATCGAACGTGTTATTTACCCCGACAACTTACACTATTGTGCAAGTCACCAACACACTAGCATTGTTTTACAAGTCACCAACACTCTAGCATTGTTTTACAATACAATACAGTAAACACACACGGGGAGCATTGGGAATGATCGCTCACGATATGATGACTATTTGTATCGTGTTCCGACGAAGCGTAGCGTCCGCAAAAGCGCCCGCAACGCCCGCAAGCGCCGTCAAAAGCGCCCGCAACGCCCGCAAAAGCGCCCGCAACGCCCGCAAAAGCGCCCGCAACGCCCGCAAGCGCCCGCAACGCCCGCAAAAGCACCCGCAACGCCCGCAAGCGCCCGCAAAAGCGCCCGCAACGCCCGCAAGCGCCCGTTTCAACGCCTTTCGATATCTGAGAAAAAGAGAGAGATCAACACGTTCGCAAGTTTTCATATATTTTATTATCCCCAATGTTATGCCGTACCCAAGCTGGGGCCGCTATGGGTATGTTTACAATTTATAACGTTTGAGTGATATCAGTTTTAATCACGCTCTTGTCAGTGTTCGTGAATTCTTGAAGTTCATCTTCGGTCATCATCATCTTTTCGCTTTATTTCTTTATTTCAGCATTCGACAGTGAGCTTCTTAAATCACCGTCAGTTTTCTGATCATTATTATTCGATGTACCAAGTCCTAATCAGACTCGCTATCTACCAATCCGGGAAAGTCCGTGGGCAACATGTCCTTGAAGAGCTGTTTCCGCATCTTGATGGCGTGTTTTAGGGCCTCTCTTGGAGGTAAACCCATATCCTCTTCTAAGTAGCTCTTTGTTTTCATGATGGCCCTGTGGTGACGATCACTTTTCATTTCAAGATGAATCAAGGTATAGTTTTCATACAGAGCCATTGCAGATTTTATGATTCGTGGTTGCATGTTGATATAGGCCTTCTGTAAAGTCTCTTCATCCTGTCCATCTGCCTGGATAGCAGCGGCGTGTGCGTTAATAACGTTGTCCACAATGCGATCCCAAAATGACGACTCCCCTTCGTCCGTGTCTGAATCACCCAAACTTTCGCTTTTCTCGGATGAGCTAGTGCTGTCCGCATCAGACCATGAATTTTCAGCACTGTCATCGCCATATGATGAGTTCACGGTATCCGTATCATCGCATAGACTCTCACTGTCTACATCAGAGACCTCGTCGGTGTCTTCATACCCGTGAACATTCTTCCTATGTCTGATCATATCGTGGTACCTGGTGAACGATCGGCGACACTCTGAGCAAGAATAAGACATGTTGAACTGAGCGACAAAAATGAAGTGAGTTAGTCTTTCTCATAGGGTTGTATTTATGAATGATTGTCGCAGCGCCATCTATACACCGATAGGAACTCACGCTGTGCATGGATGGGTCCTATCCGATTGGTTAATAAATCTTCACGGTGTAATACTTTGACATATCTCTCTTCCTTCACGTCAGGCGCTAGCATCCCTCATCTCCACCAACGCCGCAAAAGCGCACGCAACGCCCGCAAGCGCCCGCAAAAGCGCCCGCAACGCCCGCAAAAGCGCCCGCAACGCTCGCAAGCGCCCATTTCAACGCCCTTCGATATTTGAGAGAAAGAGAGAGAGATCAGCATATTCACAAGTTTTCATATATTTTATTATCCCGCAAAAGCGCCCGCAACGCCCGCAAGCGCCAGCAAAACGCCCGCAACGCCCACAAGCGCCCGTTTCAACGCCCTTAGATATCTGAGAGAAAGAGAGACCAGTTTTCATATATTTTATTATCCCGCAAAAGCGCCCGCAACGCCCGCAAGCGCCCGCAAAAACGCCCGCAACGCCCGTAAAAGCGCCCGCAACGCCCGCAAAAGCGCCCACAACGCCCGCAAGCGCCCGTTTCGACGCCTTTCGATATCTGAGAGAAAGAGAGAGATCAGTATATTCACTAGTTTTCATATATTTTATTATCCCGCAAAAGCGCCCGCAAGCGCCCGTTTCAACGCCCTTCGATATCTAATAAAAAGAAAGAGATCAACACGTTCACAAGTTTTCATATATTTTATTAGCCCCAATGTTATAAAATTGGGGCTAATAAAATATATGAAAACTTGTGAACGTGTTCATCTCTTTCTTTTTATTAGATATCGAAGAGCGTTGAAACGGGCGCTTGCGAGCGCTTTTGCGGGCGTTGCGGGCGTTTTTGCGGGCGCTTTTGCGGGCGTTGCGGGCGCTTTTGCGGGCGCTTGCGGGCGTTACGGGCGCTTTTGCGGGCGTTGCGGGCGTTTTTGCGGGCGCTTGCGGGCGTTGCGGGCGCTTTTGCGGGCGCTTGCGGGCGTTGCGGGCGCTTTTGCGGGATAATAAAATATATGAAAACTTGTGAATATGCTGATCTCTCTCTTTCTCTCAGATATCGAAGGGCGTTGAAACGGGCGCTTGCGGGCGTTGCGGGCGCTTTTGCGGGCGTTGCGGGCGCTTTTGCGGGCGCTTGCGGGCGTTGCGTGCGCTTTTGGGGCGTTGGTGGAGATGAGGGATGCTAGCGCCTGACGTGAAGGGAGAGAGATATGTCAAAGTATTACACCGTGAAGACTTATTAACCAATCGGATAGGACCCATCCATGCACAGCGTGAGTTCCTATCGGTGTATAGATGGCGCTGCGACAATCATTCATAAATACAACCCTATTAGAAAGACTAACTCACTTCATTTTTGTCGCTCAGTTCAACATGTCTTATTCTTGCTCAGAGTGTCACCGATCGTTCACCAGGTACCACGATATGATCAGACATAGGAAGAATGTTCATGGGTATGAAGACACCGACGAGGTCTCTGATGTAGACGGTGAGAGTCTATGCGATGATACGGATACCGTGAACTCATCATATGGCGATGACAGTGCTGAAAACTCATGGTCTGATGCGGACAGCACTAGCTCATCCGAGAAAAGCGAAAGTTTGGGTGATTCAGACACGGACGAAGGGGAGTGGTCATTTTGGGATCGCATTGTGGACAACGCTATTAACGCACACGCCGCTACTATCCAGGCAGATGGACAGGATGAAGAGACTTTACAGAAGGCCTATATCAACATGCAACCACGAATCATAAAATCTGCAATGGCTCTGTATGAAAACTATACCTTGATTCATCTTGAAATGAAAAGTGATCGTAACCACAGGGCCATCATGAAAACAAAGAGCTACTTAGAAGAGGATATGGGTTTACCTCCAAGAGAGGCCCTAAAAAACGCCATCAAGATGCGGAAACAGCTCTTCAAGGACATGTTGCCCACGGACTTTCCCGGATTGGTAGATAGCGAGTCTGATTAGGACTTGGTACCTCGAATAATAATGATCAGAAAACTGACGGTGATTTAAGAAGCTCACTGTCGAATGCTGAAATAAAGAAATAAAGCGAAAAGATGATGATGACCGAAGATGAACTTCAAGAATTCACGAACACTGACAAGAGCGTGATTAAAACTGATATCACTCCTACGTTATGAATTGTAAACATACCCATAGCGGCCCCAGCTTGGGTACGGCATAACATTGGGGATAATAAAATATATGAAAACTTGTGAACGTGTTGATCTCTCTCTTTTTCTCAGATATCAAGGGGCGTTGAGACGGGCGCTTGCGGGCGTTGCGGGCGCTTTTGCGGGCGCTTGCGGGCGTTGCGGGCGCTTTTGCGGACGTTGCGGGCGCTTTTGCGGGCGCTTGCGGGCGCTTTTGCGGACGCTACGCTTCGTCGGAACACGATACAGATAGTCATCATATCGTGAGCGATCATTCCCAATGCTCACCGTGTGTGTTTACTGTATTGTATTGTAAAACAATGCTAGAGTGTTGGTGACTTGTAAAACAATGCTAGTGTGTTGGTGACTTGCACAATAGTGTAAGTTGTCGGGGTAAATAACACGTTCGATTGAGAGGCCATAATTTTAGGGACGCCAATACGGTAAAAAATTATTTTTGTTTTTGTCAAATTATGTTATACGTGTTTATCGAATTTCTTGAAATAATTGTGATAGAAAGAGTGTTAAACGTTTCTTTTATTCTCGCAGTAACTCGGCCAGAGAGACAGATGCATATCTAACAGTTGGCCTATTTTAGTACACGACAACATAGTTTAATTTTCTCCCGTGTGCAGAGACAATGCTAGGGGCACTGAATAAAGGTCTTTTGAATGGTATTGATGTCAATAGCGACGCATAATACATCCCTATTTGAACTTAATGGACCGGTGCGCACAGAGAATGACAATAGATGTGCGGTCGGCTGTGACAATACGAGGTACATAATTTAACGCGCACGGTCATTTAACTATACACGCACCGTCGGTATGACAAACCTTACAGTATTTAACAGAAATTCTCCCATATATATTTAAGGCTTAATAATTAATAAACCTAGATTATCGAACTATTTTAGACTAAGAAAATTGAAGAAAGAAAGAATATCATTTTCGTGTACATCGGCGCGTATCAAAGGGGGGACCGTTTGCGAAAGTGCAATGGACCGGTGAGAAGGACAATAGATGTGCGTTCGGCTGTGACATTCCGAGGTACATAATTTAACTCGCACGGTCAGTTAGCTATACATGTATTATAAGGGGTTGAATAAACTATACCGGCGGTATGTACAACCGTACAGTATTTAACCGAAATTCGTCCATATATATTTAAGGCCTAATAATTAATAAACCTCGATTATCGAACTATTTTAGACTAAGAAAATTCAAGAAAGAAAGAAATTCGTTTCAGTGTACACCGGCACGTATCAAAGGGGGACCGTTTGCGAAAGTGCAATGGACCGGTGCGTACAGAGAAGGACAATAGATGTGCTCTCGGCTGTGACATTCCGAGGTACATAATTTAACTCGCACGGTCAGTTAGCTATACATGTCATTTGCTCTAATACATTGTGTTGTGTCAGTCTATAATATATGAAAGACCTTCTCTCAAAATACGCTATGATACGCTTGTTCTCAAAGGAATGATTGATAATGCGAACTTACCTTCATCAAATGTTTTCTCGTCATCCATTGTATACCGAGACATGAGATCGACCAAATACGTAAAAACGCACCTTCGTGCGCCAGAGGCATGTGACCACTGAACTCGAAAACTCTCTCCTTTTAGCCGTCAAAGGGTCACGTGATGTTTTTATTGGTAGCTAACAAAGGAGCAGCTAACAAAGGGGCTGACACCATACCTCCCTATTTAAACCGGTTTCTTACATAATCGATCTACTTACGAGCGACCATGACCTAATTACGTAACACTATTACATAATTTAAACCGGTTTCTTACGACCACACCCTAATTACGTCACACAATGACGTCAAACGCGTCATAAGTGACCTAGATAAGGACAGCGGGACGACCTCGACCTACTTTCACGTGACCCCGACCCCAGTGACGTCATACGATGACGTCAAACGCGTCATACTTGACCTACTTTCGTTCTCAATTCTGATTGGTCCACCGACACAAGGGCCCATCTACTACTTGGGCTCAGGGGTATTGTTCCCATTTGTGCCACTATCAGCAGTGAACCTCATAGATCTACGTTTATGGTATACAGAGGCTTTATTTTTTAGTAACACCGTGAATGAAGCCAATGTTTATTTGCTATATCTTCTGAGTAAATATATGAAACAACTTTAAAATGTATTAGGTGTGCATGAAATCACTCTATCCAACTTGATAACGAAAGTAATCTGTATTACAACAACAATATATTGTATTTCAATAACAACAAAATGTGTCCTCTCCCGCTGATAAATGAAAGTTATTCTATGAAAATGATTAGCACTATGAGAAAAGTACAGCATTCTTTTTGGGATTTTCACAAAAGCCCAAGTGAACGTAAACACATGGATAAATGCCCAGTGGACAAAACCCCCGTCCGACATTTAGTTTCAGTCCAGGACAATAAGATCACAACTTCACACATTTTTCCCTACATCTATGTAATACCTTGTCATTTCTTATACCCCCCGTATATAGTAGGGGGTATCCGATTGTTCGTCCGCCCGTCTGTGTGCGTGTATCCATCCGTTTCGTTCGTCTGAAATTTGTTCCTGGGCAATAACATGACAACCGCTTATCGGATTCTTCTCAAATTTGGTATGCATATACTATATTTTGAGGTGTCGCCTGGGATTGCATTTCGACCACTTTAGCCAACTGGTGGCCCCCACCTGATGGTAAAATCCTATATGCATTTCCGGGCAATAATTTGAGAACCTGTCATCAGATTCTTTTCAAATTTGGTATGTATATCCCATGCCATGAACTGTCGCTTGGGATTGCGCTTCGTCACTTGCGCATCGAGTTGGTGTCACCTGGTGGCAAAATCAGCAATTCATTTCCAAGCGATGATTTCGGAACGCTCTTCAGATTTTTTTTCCAAATTTGGTATTTATATACCATGCCATGAGATGTCCTTTTCGAGTATATTTCGCTCACTTGCAATTATAGGCGGTACCACCTGATGGCAAAATGTAAATTTAGTTTCCGGATAATAACTTGAGAACCGCTTATCGCATTCTTCTCAAATTTGGTATGCAGATAACATGAATGAATGAATGAATGAATATTTATTCACCACACAGCAAGAGAAAACAGATATGCAGAATATACAGAAATGAGTAGTTAGCCGCATATGTGGCGGGAATAAAACCCCAGGGGGCTTGTTCTATCCCGAAAGCCATGAGATGTCGCTTGGGATTGCGTGCCATCCACTTAGTCGTAAAATTTAAATTTGGTTTCCGGGCAATAACTTGGGGAGTCCTTTTTGAATTTTGCATCTGATAACTTTATGCTATTTTTTTCATCATTGAAAATTGTTGACCGCTTCTCTCTTGCAGGAAACAAGCCTATGTTTATGTATACTTTTGTCTTTTTGAATTTGGTGCTAATACTGTTATATGGAAATGGAATAGGTCTTTGGATTATGGACGCGGATATTCTCTAATGGACGACGGCTGGATTATGAATGACGGACTAGACGCTTGTAATTCAAAATCCTACACACATAAACATCTTGGTTTGGACTGTTAAGGGGCTGAAGGGTTGTAGCACTTCTGGTGCCTCATGTTCAACAAGCTAGTTCTGCATTTAAAAAGCGTATAGTCGAATGAATTTTTAAGATTATAGGTACTGCGGCTTTCGACATTCTGTGGTAAGAGATTTCGAAGATATTCTGCAGATTCTCCGCCAACTGATTTATACATAAAACAAAGTTTTGCATTTTGTCGTCTTTTTGTAAGGGGTTCCCAGTCAGTTTCCAAGTAAAGGCTGTTTCGAGAGGCGTAGCATGGTAACCAAAGACAATACGAGCAACAGCTAACTCTGATTTTTCCAATTTATTTGATAGTTCTGGACTACAACCATCCCATACACGAGCGGCGTATTCTAGTTTCAATCGAATAAAACTTATATACATATTAGATAGAGCCATTTCGTTAAGTTTGTATTTCAAGTGGCGCATCAAACCTAATCGTTTATAAGATGATGCTAATGTTGTCTCTATATGAATATTCCACCTTGAAAATTTAGACCCAGATGACAATGTCATTTGGCTACTGACAACAAATTCTCCTTAAAGATAATAACAGGTTCATCATTGCTGAAATATATTGCTATAAATAAAACCATCTTAGTCCTTGAAGGGTTAAAGTTCACAAACCATTGTTTTGCTCATTCTTCCAGTCTATCGACATCAGCATTTAGTATAATTTCAATTTCAGATATCAGAGCAGAAGAACAGCTGCAAATAATCGTGTTGTGCTAGATAATGGATCAGGCATATCATTAACATAAAACAAATATAATAATGGGCCAATAACAGAACCTTGAGGGACGCCGGCTTTTAAATATCCAACATTTGAGACTCACTTTTGATAAATACTTTCTGTTTTCTATTTTCAAGATAACTCTGAAACCATTTCAACAAATCACCCGAAATACCATTTGTCTTAATTAAAGATTAGACCTTTGTGCCAGGCTCGATCAACGCCTTGGATATTTCGCAAAATAAAACCCAGGGATACTGTCGTTAGTCTGCGGCCGTAACGATTTGGTGGCAAAGCTCAATTGGTCGACTATTCGTCAAATGCCCTTGCAGAAATACCGGCTTGATGTTTGTAAAACCATGGTTCGAGCGAAGAAAGTTGCTTAAATATTGCCCGTTCCATGATTTTGCCTACACAGCGAAGAGGCTCAGTAGAGACAATAGATGGATAACGTTGATCTGCAACCGTTGGCAACGGTAAAAAATGTTCAAACTTCCAGTATTCTGGAAATATACTTTCCTGCAAAGATTGATCAAACAGAAGTTTAAGTGGAACTGAAACAGAATATACAATTGCCTTTAACATTCTGTGACCTATTTTATCTGACATCGGGAACTGATGTGCAAGCTGATGTCAAACCGTCTTATGAAGAATTTCCGCCACTGCAATTTGAAGGCCTAATATATAAAGCGGCATTATACAGAGACAAACTCCGAGCAGGTATACTAAATATGCACATACAAACCCTAATTAGGCCAAGTTACTAGTATGATCTGTTCAGATAAGTTGACTGGTTTATGGATATGACACGTGATCTGTCAACCGGCGAATGTCATGGGAGAGTTTTGTCTATCAATAAAATTGCTTCAGTTCCTTCGTGTTGATAACTGCATTCGTGTTGGCACTGGTAGAATGCGCTTATAAATTTGACATTACATGTACACCAATAAATATATATGTATATTCTATATGTCGGAGTCTGGCTCTGTCACTTTTCAACCGCATTTTAGACATATTATTCCAGGTTACTGGAATTGCGGTTTCAACCAACTCAACTTAATGGCGGCTTATAAGATTGAGCAATCTTTGAAGGTCGTGTTTTTCAAAGTTATTATATATAAAAGTTGTTTATTCGTAATTGACCTCTGTGTCCGTGCCTAGATTAATAGATAATATACGTAAGTTATACATAAAAAGTTTCTTTTAAGAGAGAGAGAGAGAGAGAGAGAATTAAGGTTTAACGTCGCGTTCAGTTGTAAGAAGGTGTTGTCGATGTTCTGGTCATACATCATGATGTTCGTATCGTCAAATACCTATCACTGATCTGTATTGTTTTTCCCTAACGATTATCCAAGTCGTTTACGCGATTATATTGTATCTCAGTCCGGGTTGGATTGTATCTTCATATGAACATCACGAAGACAAGGTGTTACACAT
Source organism: Hanleya hanleyi (assembly GCA_036873755.1). Taxonomy (NCBI): domain Eukaryota; kingdom Metazoa; phylum Mollusca; class Polyplacophora; order Lepidopleurida; family Hanleyidae; genus Hanleya; species Hanleya hanleyi. The sequence goes on along the minus strand of JAVTVY010032017.1, from coordinate 17,359 downwards.
TGTTCATATATATGGCCAAGTACGAAACGTAGCGTCAAAGATCTTACGCACTGCGATCGTACTTCAATATCAGCGTGTAAAAAATTCACTGGAGGCGTTTGGAGATACGTGAGAGAAAATCCATCTCCAACTATTCAATCCCACATGCATGGACTATCGTTTCTTCCCTTGAAATCCAGTGAAGGCGGATATATCCTTCACGGTTTCATATAAGAATCGTCAAAATAGAGTTTCTAATGCTCACTTTCTTCTAATGTCTGCATGCAGTCGTATTCAAAAGATACAGCTCTTTCAAAAGAGGTGCACCTGACTTCGAAGTAGTGTATACATGATATAGTTCTGACAAGTTTAACGTACATGTAGATGTATTAATCAGAAAGGCGCACTGTATCATTTACGAAAAACCTTCCTACGAATGATATCCCTTGTATGTAGCTGAAATAGCTGAATGGCTCTTGATCACCGACACATCAGTGACATCAATAAACGCGAGAAAATTGCTTGCAAAGCTGATCTGACATAAAGCAGAAATACTGTTTCTGGTGAAAGCGAAAGCAATTGGTGAGAATGATGTGTTTGTTCAGACAGTTTTACATTCAACAAAAAGGAAATTGGTCGATTTTCTCCTCCGGGTAATTTATCGATTTGTATTTCTTTGCTTCGCTGTAATTACGATGGTGTTATTTAAACATCACTCGTGTGTACCTAATTAGATAGCGCTGTAATATTCCTCCCAGCTGGTGTGAAGACTAAATTAAGTGAAGCGGATGTACAGAGAATACATAATATACCGAATAGATTTTTCGTGCAGCTGATAAACTCATTAATCTTACTGGTTAATTTGGCCAGTATATAGATAAACGGCAAACACTTATATTAACCCCTCAAACTACATTTGGCAGTGATAACCTTGACTGGGATCACTGAAATGGCATCGGATAATTTAAAAGCGCGACAGACCCTGTCAACCCCTACTGATGTACAAACAGAGAGCCGTATAGATTAAATTGTACTTTTGCATTTGCAGATTCCACGCGATTTCCATATATCAGGAGATATACGAGGGGAAAATACGTAATGGAACAAAACGAACATGCGAACATGCAGCGACACGGTTGTATGCCACAACTTTTTTTTCATGTTCTTGTGAAATTATAAACGTCGTCTTGTTCGTTTAACTGCCACTGGAGGCTTTATAACTTGACTGGCTGTTTATTAAGAATCCATTTGTGCCACAGAGGAGTTTTACGAATAACAATATATATGTAACTCCGAAGAATGATATCATGGTTAGAATGATCTATATTTCAACTTAATTCAAAGTCATTTTCAAGATACAAATCGATAAATAAAATACAAAGTTTTTCTGGGGACATTTTGTCAATTTGTATCTCTCTGGTCCACTGTAGTCACGATGCAGTAATTTGAACACTGCTCGCTGGTATGTACCTAATTAGTTTGTTGATAGCGCTGTAATATTTATCAAAGTTGGTGTGAAGTCTTTGAAGAAAGAGGCCGTACAGTGAATACATAACTGTTTTAGAAGACATGTTTGTCCTGCTAAGTAAAATGGGCTTAGATATTAATACATTGATTTTACGCATAATTTGACCAGTTATTACCAGCGATATTACTACAAAGCACATTTGCTGCTACTAATCAATTCCATTCAGAACTCAGAACTTTGCCTGCTGGAAAATGGCATGAGAAGATTACAAGCACGAAAGACCCTTCTGAACTACAAGTAAAAGAAAATCCTGCTAATCTGAAAAACAAGAGCCGTATATTAAATTGTTCTTTTGCATTTGTAGAATTTACATGTTTTTTTTTAGCTACAGATTTTGGAAGATAAAAGATATTCTCCAATACATATCATAACGGCCATGTGTTTGTTTGGCTGAATCAACCTAATGGCGAACTGAGAGCTATTCACTGTTTTTAACGTTTAAGAATTCCCAGTTGTAGATATGTACACGCTCATTGCTACATGTAATTATCTTGATATGTTAATCTTCGCCCATGGTCACTCCTGTTCCTCGTCTTAACCCTATCCGGCCTGGGCTTTTTGAGACCTGTCCCTCCCCCCCCTAACTATTATTCTTACCCATTGGGTTAGGGGCTGAAATTTACCACACTATACCTTTGGGTCTAGCTTCACCAGAAAATGTAAAAAAAAATCCAAGATGGCCGCCAAGATTTTTCGATCAAATTTTTCGAATTTTTCATTTATGCAATTTCTCCACAAAAACTGCATGATAAATTTGTAAATATTAAGGTGATGTGAAATAAAATAGTTTTTTCCCCACTTTTCATCGCGGAAAAGCAGAAATTTTGAAAACAATGACGAAAACATTACTTTTCTGGTACATCTTGAATTTACCGATGATCCTCTCCTAGGGGGGTTATGCAAATATGCTCAACATGATCCCAATATGATAAACTATAAAGTCACGGAATGTCAGCTTTTAACTTTTGTCGTTCAGGAGATAGCGCAGAAAGCCTGGCAGGGTTAAGCGTATAAGGCAAGTCCGGAGTACATGGGCAATAGGTCCTGGAACAGCTGTTTGCACATTTTGAACGCATATCCGCCTTCATTTTCGGCGAAATAAGCTATACATTTCATAGACGGTCATGAATGTTTTTCGGATGCGGGGTACGCCCATTGGAAATTATCCTGTACGGTGTCCTTGATCGCCGCAGCATGGGTTTTAATAGAATCGCCCAAAACATAGTCCCAAAAGGTGGGTTCTGTGAGCTAGCCCAGCTCACTATCATCGGTCGAGCTTTCAGTATACGTGTAACTGGTTTGACTCTCAGCTGTATCTGCATCAGTATATGCCTCAGAGAGCTCATTGCGTTCTGACTCATTGGTGTGCAACATTTTCTGTTGCCGTATCGTTTCGTAGTGACTGCACTCAGAGCGAGTATAAGCTGCTCGTTCGACGGCGTTTACGACGGGCGTTGACGAACATTACCGAGAGTTGCCATCTAATTATTTGCTCTGGGGTCCATTTTGTAAAGAGTTGGGTGAGCTGGGTGTAGAAGATTTCCACATTAGGGATAAACTGCGTAAGCTGAGCTTACCAATAATTCGTGAAGTGCACCTTAAAAGTCACTTTTGCTGCCATGCAATCTCGCCTCCAATCGTGTCATTTGTACAATATCTGAAGGGCTTCTCGGTAAACACTAAAGGGGATCACGTAGACCGCCCTCGTCAGCTCATAAATATTCATGACTTGGCGTCATCGCTTCGACGGGTCCTCGTAAATATTCATGAGTCTGCGACATTGACCGAAGTGGTGGGTGAAACAGTCGAAATCGATGCATTTTATAACTTTTGTCTCAAACCCATAAAAATCTTTCACATCACATCGATGTGCCTCGAATTCACGTAGGCCTACTATGGCAAAACAAAGTTGTCCATCTGGAGACTTTGCGTCGAAATCGCAACAACAACATCACGGTAGCCATCTTCTCTAGCCAAGTCGACGTACATCACGTTGCTCTGTACATTACAGCGTAGAGAGCTTTGCGATGTAGTTGACTTGGCTGGTGAAGATGCACGGTAGCCGGCCGGCATACGTATAGGCCTACACCCCTTTGACTTTAGTTTAATTTCAGGTGTTCATTTACGGTGGAGCGTATGAAAAGGCGATTTACACTAATCACAACGTTTGGATATTAAAATTTTAATTTATTTAATCCTAAAATCTGACATTTATTCATGATGATGAATTAAAGAGATTGGCAAAAAATTACTCCACCCTGGTCTCTCTTCAATCTGCTTCAAAAATTCTATTTCACTTTTATGATGTCATGAATTATCATAATATAATGGCAAATCAGTCATGAAATTTTGTGATTTTACTTATTTATTACTTCTGCACCGTACTCTTTCTGATAGAATCGCATTGAAACTGAATCAGTTCCTCTGGAACATATATTTTGTGAATTTTTAGGCTATAAATTGTAATCCAAACAAAACTTTCTTCCGCCTATGATAACCTTTCAGGACATGACTGTCAATACACTCATCGATATGTCTGTGATAAATGCTTTCCAGTTAACAACATGTGGAATGACTATTAAGCTGTTTTGAATTGATCAGGTTAGAAGGAAAACAAGTTACATTTTCAGCTATGAGCTATGCACGCAACTACATTTTTTTCAAGAACAGAGACAAAGCGAACCTGTCATATTGGATAGTTTAAGAATAACTGAATATATGTTTAATTACATAATTTACAATAATGATAAATTGCTTTCTGTATTCAGATGCATCAAGCTGCTGGAAAAAAAAAGTGCCCTATTTTTCATGGACACGGATGGTGAAAATAATCAGTAACTCTGGGCTTCATCTGGTCTAGTATTATTTATTTATTTATTTACTTTTTATACGCCCGCCAAAAGGCGGACGTATTATGTGATGGCGGTTTCCGTACGTCTGTCCGTCTGTCCGGTTCTCGTGTCCGGTCTATATCTGGGACAGTTTCCTATCTATAGTTCCAATTTTTGGTGAGTGGATACCCTACGGTGAGACGATGTGTCGCGTACCAAAATGAAGGTCGAGGTCAGAGGTCAAAGGTCACTGGTCTAAAAAACAGGAAATCACTGAACTGTTCGTGTCCGGTCTATATCTGTGAACATTTTCTATCCACAGTTGCAATTTTTTGTGAGTGGATGCGCTAGGTGGAGACGATGTGTCGCGTACCAAACTTGAGGTCGAGGTCAGAGGTCAAAGGTCACTGTTGCCTAAAATCAGGAAATCATTGATCATTGACAGTTTTCAATCTACAGTTCTAATTTGTGGTGAGTGGATGCCCTATGGGGGAACGATGTGTTGCCTATCAAATGTAGGTCAAGGTCAGAGGTCAAAGGTCAGTGTGACTGAAAAATCAGGAAATCATTAATAAATTCGATTTTTTTGTGAGTGAATTCAATAGGGGGAAATGAAGTGTCGCATACCAAAAACTAGGTCAAGGTCGAAGGTCAAAGGTCACTGACCCCAAAATCAGCAAATTATTAAAAATAACATTTTTTTGTGTCAGTAGATACATTCGGGGGACACGATGTGTCACCTACCAAAATGTAGGTCACGGTCAAAGGTCAAGGTCACTGTGACCCCAAAAGCCTGAAATTGTTAAAAATCATGATTTTTTTAATCCATTGAGCAATTATGGGGGATCGTTTTGTCATGTTCCAAAATTTAGATCGAGGTCAAATAGTCAAGGTCACTGTGACCCCAGAATCAAGGTCAAAGGTCAGTGTGACCTAAAAATCAGGAAATCATGAAAAAATGCTAATTTTTTGCGAGTGGATTCAATAGGGGGAAATGAAGTGTCACATACCAAAAATTAGGTCAAGGTCAACGGTCACTGTGACCCCAACATCAGGAAATTATTAAAAATAGCATTTTTTGTGTCAGTAGGTACATTAGGGGGACACGATGTGTCACATACCAAAATGTAGGTCAAGGTCAAAAGTCAAGGTCACTGTGACCTCAAAATCATGAAATTGTTAAAAATCATGATTTTTTGTGTCCATTGAGAAATTACGGGACGATGGTTTGTCATGTACCGAAATTTAGGTCAAGGTCAATAGTCAAGGTCACTGTGACCTCAGAATCAAGAAATCTTTAAAAAAAAAAGTTTTTTGTGTCAGTAGATACATTAGGGGGACATGATGTGCCACGTACCAAAATGTAGGTCAAGGCCGAATGCCAAGGTCACTGTGACCCCCAAAATCATGAAATTCATAAAAATCTGATTTTTTTTGGAGTCCATTTATACATTGAGGGAAGATGATGTGTCGTGTACTAAAATTAGGTCAGGTCAAAGGTCAAGGTCACTGACCCCAAAATCAGGAAATCATAAAAAATAACTTTCTTTCTACCAGTAAATACTTTAGAGGGGCATGATGTGTTACATACCAAAGTGTAGGTCAAAGGTCAAGGTCACTGTGATCCCAAAGTCAAGAAATCATTAAGTCACATTTTCATATGCCTGTCGAAGACGAGGTCGTGTAATGCGATGTTGCGTTCTGTCCATTCATCCATTAACACGTGTTGTCCATGTGATATCTCTAGTTTCAAGGTATGATTGGTACCAAACTTTGAGTATACCTTACTCGCATGGCAAAGAGGAGCCATACATTTTGAGATCAATTTGTCAAAGGTCAAGGTCACAGTCCCCCAAAACTGAATCAAGTTTAGCTGACTATATGTGTTAGGTTCTGTCCCCTACATGTATATGGCATTTGTCCTGTGGAGTTGTCTTCCATGTTTGAAACAGCTACAATTAGTTAAACTGTTGTGATATAAAAACCATACATTTATCAATTCAATGGGGAGAGGGTCCTTCATGAACTTCACACCTGTTTATTAACTCAAGAACAAAGGTTTACTTCATCACTTTCTTCTTCCTTCATGAAAAATTCTCTCGGCTGAAAGGAATCCATTTGCAGGAAAACTACTATTTTTTTTGTGTTTGACTATTGTTGATTTCAGTGTGGGATATGTGAGCTCTCGGCTCTTGCTTCAAGGTCAACTAGTTACCAAGAGTTAAGCCCATTTTAGTTCGTCATTGAATATAAGATGTGATATATGTTACATTCTCAGAAGCACAAAATCGCAGACCTTTCTCTGGATTGCTAGCTACCAATTGGAATCAAGGCTATTAAACAACTTTGAAATTTGGACCGATGTCATTCCAGATATACGGGCGTACATTGAAGCCCCTTGGGCTCTTGTTTATTTTAAATTTTATGTGATATATTATGTAAGATGTGTTGTTCAGGTGTGATACTACGTCTTTATACAGGAAAGCTAGGGCGGTCTACGTGATCCCATCACTAACGATGTGTCGCTCAGGTGTAATGCTACCTCAATGCACAGGAAAGGGCGGTCTACCTGATCCCCTCAGTAAACATGTGTCGGTCAGGTGTAATAATACGTCTTTTTACAGGAAAGGGCGGTCTACGTGATCCCCTCAGTAAACATGTGTCGGTCAGGTGTAATAATACGTCTATATACAGGAAAGGGCGGTCTACGGGATTCCCCCAGTAAAGATGTGTCGGCCAGGTGTAATGCTACGTTCATATACAGGAAAGGGCGGTTTACGTGATCCCCTCAGTAAAGATGTGTCGGTCAGGTGTAATAATACGTCCATAGTAGAGGAAAGGGCGGGCTACGTGATCCCCTCAGCAATAATGTGTCGGTCAGGTGTAATAATACGTCTATTTACAGGAAAGGACGGTCTACCTGATTCTCTCTGTAAAGATGTGTCGCTCAGGTGTAATGCTACGTTCATATACAGGAAAGGGCGGTCTACGGGATCCCCTCAGTAAAGATGTGTCGTTCAGGTGTAATAATACGTCCATTTACAGGAAAGGGCGGTCTACGTGATCCCCTCAGTAAAGATGTATCGATCAGGTGTAATAATACGTCTATGTGGAGGAAAGGGCGGTCTGTGTGATCCCCTCAGTACTAATGTGTCGCTCAGGTGTATTGCTTCGTCGATATACAGGAAAGGGCGGTCTACCTGATTCCCTCTGTAAAGATGTGTCGCTCAGGTGTAATGCTACGTTCAAATAGAGGAAAGGGCGGTCTACGTGATCCCCTCAGCAAAGATGTGACGTTCAGGTGTAATAATACGTCTATTTACACGAAAGGGCGATCTACGTGAACCCCTCAGTAAAGATGTGTCGGTCAGTTGTAATAATACGTCTATGTAGAGCAAAGGGCGGTCTACGTGATCCCCTCAGTAAAGATGTGTCGGTCAGTTGTAATAATACGTCTATTTACAGGAAAAGGCGGTCTACGTGATCCCCTCAGTAAAGATGTGTCGGTCAGGTGTAATAATGCGTCTATGTAGAGGAAAGGGCGGTCTACGTGATCCCCTCAGTAATAATGTGTCGGTCAGGTGTAATAATACGTCTATATTTACAGGAAAGGGTGGCCTACGTGATCCCCTCAGTAAAGATGTGTCGGCCAGGTGTAATAATACGTCTATGTAGAGGAAAGGGCGGTCTACGTGATCCCCTCAGTAATAATGTGTCGGTCAGGTGTAATAATACGTCTATATTTACAGGAAAGGGCGGCCTACCTGATTCCCTCTCTAAAGATGTGTCGCTCAGGTGTAATGTCACGTTCATATACAAGAAAGGGCGGGCTACGGACCCCCTCAGTAAAGATGTGTCGTTCAGGTGTAATAATACGTCCATTTACAGGAAAGGCCGCTCTACGTGATCCCCTCAGTAAAGATGTGTCGGTCAGGTTTAATAATACGTCTATGTAGAGGAAAGGGCGGTCTGCGTGATCCTCTCAGTAATAATGTGTCGCTCAGGTGTAATGCTTCGTCAATATACAGGAAAGGGCGGTCTACCTGATTCCCTCTGTAAAGATGTGTCGCTCAGGTGTAACGCTACGTTCATATACAGGAAAGGGCGGTCTACGTGATCCCCTCAATAAAGATGTGTCGTCCAGGTGTAATACTACGTTTATATACATAAAAGGGCGGTCTACGTGATCCCCTCATCAACGATGCGTAGCTCAGGTGTGATGTTACGTTCATATACAGGAAAGGGCGGTCTACGTGATCCCCTCAGTAATAGTGTGTCGCTCAGGTGTAAAGCCACGTCAATATACAGGAAAGGGCGGTCTTCCTGATCCCTCAGTGAAGCTGTGTCGTTCAGCTGTAATACTATACCGGAAAAGGCGGCCTACGTGATTCCCTCAATAACGATGTGTCGCTCAGGTGTAATACTACGTCCATATACGGGAATCGGAGGTCTACTTTATCCCCCCAGTAAAGATATGTAAGTCATGCGTAATACTGCGTCTACTCTCTAAAAAAACTTGAGTGAACTGTTCCACTCAAGTTTGAGTGAAATGTACCTGTTCACTCGAACTTGAGTTACTTTTCACTCAACTTGAGTTACCACTCAAGTTCACTCAACTTGAGTGGGATGAATTTCCACTCTTATGCTTGAGTGAATGCCACTCAAGTTGAGTGCATTTAACTCAAGTTGAGTGAAAAGTAACTCAAGTTGAGTGAAAATCTCACTCAAGTATTGAGTGGGATGAATTTACACTCTTACTTGAGTGAAATTTCACTCAACTTTTTTTAGAGAGTATATACAGAAAAGGGCGGTCTACGTGATCCACTCAGTAAAGATGTTTCGCTCAGGTGTAATACTAGGTGTAGGCCTATATACAGGAAAGGGCGGTATACGTAAACCCCTCAGTAAAGATGCATCGCTCAGGTGCGTTAACGCGTCGCTGGTTTAAAATGCTCACCTGTACCCTGGAAAAATCTGTCCACTTTTCATGTTATAGGTTGGGACAGCTGAGCCTAAGCGAAAAACGTCACAATTTCGTCACTTTCAAGGGCAAGTAACTCTACCATGCTACCATCATGCTCAACCCAACAACACCAGTATGCCTGTGTTCAGAAGACTCGTGTCTGCTCGGGGCACATATTCAGGGTCCACGAGTCACCCCTATGAGTTAGTGTATTGTGGTGTAGGCATGTCTCAAGGGTGCACCCGAGTGACGCTGCACTTTTTCTACTACTGATGACGTCACCAACGACGTCGCAGATGGCGCGGATATCCTTCAAGTCGTAGTCAACACCACGAGGGCTTCAATGTAAGACCCCACACGCCATATTTGGATCATATATATAGCTTCTCAATGGCTCAAATATGCCCATGCGCACCTCCAAAATGACCACTTTCGCCACTACTCATCGACTACCTCAAGCTTCCTCTACATGCCAAGCCCTTCAAGACAAGACACTGCATACCATATTTGGACCATGGATGGCCCGCCTCGACCCCAAACTCTCACATCAAATGCCCGCTTTCTATACTACTGCCAAGCTGTACATGCAAAGACTGACGCGAGCAGACAAAGTCACTACTCCAGTTGGAGTCTAATCCAAGAGAGCTTCGAAATGATACAACACACGGCCCTAGATCGCCCAAAACACGTCTCTCTGCACCCCCCCCCCCCCAAAATGCCCTCCTTCTTTACTACTGCCCAACTGCATATGCGTAGCATGACGAGACTTCAGTAGAACTTCAAACTGACACTCTGCATATTAGGACCACGGAAGGCCCCTCAATCACTCAAAAACACTCCCACCCACTCACAAAATGCCCGCTTTCGCTACTACTACTGATGGCGTCCCCGGTGACATCACATATGACGTGGACATCTCCCAAGTCGTACGAGAGCTTCAATATAAGACCCTACACGCCATATTTGGATGAGATATAGCGCCTCGATCGTTCAAATGTGCCCCTGTGCTCCTACTAAATGCCCACTTTCGCTAATAGCCTCGGCTATAAGCCTCGGCTATAGCCTCGGCTACTCATGCGCCGAATGACGTCACTGCTCATCCAAACCACTCCAAGCGTCCTCTACACGCCAAGTGCTTCAAGATGATACCCTCCTCGATCCGGTAGGCCCAATATGGGTCCACCTAGACCCTTGTGGCGGTCTGTCCAGTCTGTTTTTCCGCATTTTTTTCTCAGAGAAAATTCTAGTTTCACAATCACCCAGCTTGCCACGTGACTTTTCTATTTCCCACGTTGCCCTGGCAATTCCGTCACCGATCAGGACCGTTGACCTGGATGTGACCACGACCTGACGTGACGTCATCCCTCCACCACATACCCATCCTGAAAACTCCAGCCTCAATTATTCTAATGAATTTCACCTTTCCCTACCACTACAGCACATCACTAGGTTAAATGGCGTTCTGGTCAAAGGGGTCCTTCGAGTCTAAATGTGTGTCTGAATGACTCGATTTATACTCTCTTTTTACGAAATAGCATATGCTGCTAATTTCAATTTCATGTCATATCTAATCATAACGCAGTCGAGCTCGAAGTTTCACATATTGTGTACATATATTTTCTCTTGCCGTTACATTAAAACACAGTTATTTGTATGACATTTTAGTCTTTCGATTTCAACCGCATCATGTTTAGGCCAAAATGCCGCCTTATCGTATCTCTTACACGAAACTTGTGTGTGTGTGTTATGAGGGAGTGGCGGTGGGGGTGGATTATGTGCTGTGAATAAGTATAATATACAATACTTGGTCTTTGGTATGGATGATGGAATCGTTCATTCTTTGCAGTCTTGCGATATTTCACAGTAGCATACAGTGATAATTTGTTACACTCTGGCTATGTTCCGCAGGTGTTTGTTGATTTGTTGAAATTTAGAGTTTAGGGTCGTTATATGGTTGAACCCGACGTTAAATTTAACTCTATTTCTAACTCTCTTGCTTTTCGACATTCTGAGAGCTCAGAATTTATATATTTAAGGTTAATTGTTTAAGGACTCGAGGCCCGGGGTAGCGCCTCATACTAGACACCCTCGTGCATTCTGTCTCATTTCATCACAACCACTTCACATACATATATATGATTTATATGGTTGGAAAGATCACGATTCGGGCGTTCCAAAATAAAGTAAATTTAGTTCTTACGTTTATTTCGCCGGTTTTGTTGCAGTTAGAAAACAGTTATTTAAAAAAAATAATGTCTTTTTTATATCGCTAATTTCACCTATTATTTTACAAGTAACGAGTCCGAGATTTTGCATGGTGATAATAAACCTTTCAAACCAAATAAGTGTGTCTCAGGTTTTTTTTTAAACGCTTAGAAAAAGTTTGAGAGCGTTGTAAAGTTTATTTTTTGAAACAAAATGAAAGTCTAATTCAAGTTCCAATAACTTCAAAACAAAGCAACATTTTGAAAAACTGAGACACGTTCGTTCGGACTGTAATGTATATATTATGCTCCCCAAAAATTGACATGATCGGATGAAAAATAGAGAAGTTATTAGCAAGTTTGTATGTACCAGCTGTGTAAAAAAATATGTCGGATATAGACCGTAAACAAAAATAATCTACTTTTCAGATGATATTCTGTAATTATTATCCGCTACTTGATGATAATGACACAATATTCTCACACCACATATAGGGATTATAGACCAAACGTTCTCTAATCACTTTGGAACAATATATTTTGAGAAAGTGTAGAAAACCAGTCCCGAAGATGAATTTTTATGATGGAATATGCCCCGTTGGTCAGTTTTCACGCCTTCCGAAATCCCTCACCGCGGGTGATTGAGTAGACGTCGAGCATTCTATAGAAGGCTTACAGAGATGTGATTTGCGGCAATTGGACATTCATGGATTTAATTGCCGACTGAAAAAGGTCTAGCTCAAGGAAAGAGAAGAAAACAGGAACTGGTCAGTCCACAGACCTCAAACGGGGAAAAAAAACTGGCAGCGGCCATTTCCGGTGGAGTTAAAAAACTTTACTATTATCGCGAAAGTATACAATTTGCGGGAATAATGTTTGCCTTTTTATAATTATATGTACGATGGTGAATACGTAAAGTATTTATTTTGAATGAATACCTCACTTTCTACATTTGCCGCATGTATAATGCGATAATGCTGTATGAAGTAATACTGAATCGGAGGTATATATGACCGAACAGCAGGAGTCGTGTAATAATGTTCATCAAAGTTTCTTTTTGCCTGCATGCGTGTCCTACTAATCTTGTAACGTTTTCTTCCCATGATTGTGTTGGCAAGTAAGATATGTTGATAGAATGTCAAGTGAGATATTATGAAAAACATTGATTGATTGAAATTGTAGTTTAAGGGCCGCTTCCCATACGGATTTCGCGGCCCATCAACTCAATGTTTTATTTAAATTTCACGGTACATTTCTTAGTTAATTTAAGATCTTTTGCAGCGCTAGATATTAAAATAAATAATTAAATAATGAATAACAATAACAATGAGGAAATATAAATACTAGTAGAGAAGAATCGCTATGTACAAGTCGTTAAGTCTGTTATTGGTTTTTATACTGGAAAATATTTGTTATAATCGCGTGGATGATTCCTTTGTCTCGGTACCCCATAGTACGCACAAAGCCGTCCAGTAAAAACTGAGAGAACCAGGGCGTCATCAGGATTCTTCGAGACGACTTCCCTAACGACGCCCTTGGGAACAGGGTGGGTCCTTCCCGCAATCTGTGCCTGTAACAATTGCTTGGAGTGTGTAGTGAGGTACAGAACGGCAGGTCTACGTCCTGTATTGCGTGAAAGTCAAAGGATCATATTCTGTGTCGAGGCGTCAGTTCGGTAACATCTTAAGCCCGGCGCACACGAGAGCTATCAGCTGAGCTGACCGCCTCAATTGCCTGTCAGCTAAGCTGATAGCTCTCGTGTGCGGGCAGTTTTTGGTGAGTTTTTGGCCTCGCGAGGCCGGGAGAAAAATATCAAACGTGTTTGATAATTTCGCCCTCGCGAGGTCAAATCCTCAGCGTGTGCGGTGAACGCAAGCCAGCAGCTCAGCAGTTTTATTTGACCAGCCAATAGAAACGTATCTAGAATTCACGTGATTTTTACGGCTGTTCAAAATGGCGACGGAGGTGATTAATGAAATTTTAGGAGAAGATAAATTAATTGAGTTATGGGCGGACTTCCCCTGTTTGTACGATGAAAGTTCGTCCGATTTTAAGAATCGTGACAAACGGCAACAGGCCCTGGAGCAACTTGCCGAGCAGGTTGAACAAACCGGTACGTATTTCAAACTGAACGAGACATGTTGTTGCAACGTGGGTGGCGTGTTCACGTCGGCAAATTCTGACAAATTGTCGAGCTTTTGAACAGAGTGGATATTATTTGTTGATATATTAATTAAATTGTTCAAATAAAATAGATCGAGACGCACAAACGGCTGTAGAGCAACTTTCATAATTCCAGCGCAACACCACCATCGTGTTATCGACCGGACTATCATGTTTGGGCGAGGTTACGCGGTAATTGTACCGTAACTTAAGTATTAAATACTGCAGAATAGCGATATCGTCATACTGAACTGGAGACACTTGCCTCACACTGTAATCTCGGAGTAATTGGAGTGAGTGAAGAGAATTTAACGTCGCTTTCAACGATATTTCAGCTATATCACGACGAACCAACTAAGCACCTCCCACCCGAGTTGCGTTCTTGCTAAAATGATTAGCGCTAGACATCACATTTATGAAGTTCCTCCTGCTTCTCAGCAAAATGCATTTAGCAACAGGAACCCGTGAGTAATACATCAGTTTTTTGATGTTGATGTCAATTATGAGGGTGTGAACCACGCCCCCCCTCCCCCTTCCGCATGTAGGTCTACTACATAACGTTTCATTTCACTCCCCGCCTACAGTAGTTTTGTGGGTTCCGAATCACGTGGAGTTGCGGATCACTTTCCTGATGGACGCCTGATATTTCTTGCAATAAAGAATCTGTGTAAATCTTTTCTAGGTTTATTGAAACGTCTGTTTCCGAGGACTCAATAAATGTCAAACAACCGACCTGCATTGTTTGTTTCTCGGTCAATTCGGCAAAGGAAATGCGTCCGGTACTACGCAATGGCAAATTAACGCTGGTTGAAAAATTGTGTGTGATTTCTTCATTGATAAATCTACGAGAAATAAGGTGGGTTTGAGTGGTATTTTCAGTATTTATTTCATCGATAGAATCCACAGAATATCTAATGATTAGCGATAAATCTTAACTCACCAGCATTGTAACATAATGTCGTAGTAGAGATGTTTATTCCGCGTTATTACGTGATGGAAAATTGTGACATTGAAGACTAAATTCGCACATGGACAAATGTCGGAGGGCAAAGTTACTTTGACCTCCGAAATCTTAGAATTTTATTGTTTTAGAATAATTTTAAGTCACAGAACAGGATAGTCTTCATCCCCCCCCCCCCCTTCCCCTCCACCAAAGATTTCAAAATGCTCATCATTTGTGTTCATTATTAATTTGAGAACAAATATCTGTGTTGTTTCCTCTATGTTTTTTTCATCTGAATAGTCAGATGCTAATTCATAGAGTTGAATTTATATATCGTAATCTTGAAGATGCGAGTCGAATTCATTCTGCTGTCCGAAACACGATGAAAACGTGAGTGCAAATTCTTAGAAATTTTCAATCTGAATTCGATGCAGTGTATTAGAGAGGAATCCATATCAGGTCCCATGGGAGAACATTTTTTACGGGTTCACCCTACTGAATCGACAAGTATGATTGTAGGTCAATGCACCAGCCCATTTGTCATGCGACCTTGAACTGTAGATTGGATCACTTCAAATTGAAGCCGAATACAATATTATAATGAGGCAACATATGATTGTGTATCAGATATGTCGACAGTCCATGGTAGTCACCATTTGTCTTGGCAACAGTCCATTTGGCGAATCATTGACCAAGGTTACACGGTTCACGTCAGTTCGGACTGACCGTATTTTGACTTACCATGGACTGTCGATCGATCCGATGATGATACCATGGACTGTCGTAATATCAGACAGACAGAGAATAAACTATTAATGGTTCATATTCCTCTTAAACACACACAAGTGAAAGGAATCGAGAGATAAATGAGTCCGTGATACAGGAGGCAGGTAGTAAGTTCCCACGTGTTCATTTTGTGCTCATTTTCTCACACTATAATTCGATGCTAATACCTACCATGGACTGTCCACCAAAACCTAAAAACACCTCTCGCCGCAAAAATGTTTAAAATTCTTGTTAACTTGAAATAGTAATAACACTACATTTGGTGGCAATATAGTACGATATCTCTCCATAAAAAAATGACTGGACACCACTAACCATACCTGTCATCGATATGCTGAAAATCGTTCATTTTCGGCTGTGGTCACTGTCGTCTGGTCAGACACACGCCCACGCTTGATAACGAAAGCACCGAAAAACCTACCATTGACTGTGATTTGACACGTGACCGGCGGTATTTACCTACAATCAAACTTGTCGATTCAGTAGGGTGGGGTTTCTATACCAGGTCTCGTCCGTGTACAAATAATCATGGTTCGAGCTACCGAAATGCTGCGAGAATTTATTTAATTAGTGAGGATAATTAATTTAATTAGTAAGGGTAATTGCCGTACATGCATGGTCAGATAGATCAGGTCGTCGTTTCTCTCTGAAAAATTTCCGCCTCAGTATAAATGTTATACACCATTTTTTGCCTATTGGGATATGGTGATAGATGACCGCTCAGGTTGAGGAAAAAAATCCATTCTCAGTGGCTGTATAAACAACCGCTAGATAACGTGATCCGCTTCCCACCAAAGTGATTCGCAACTGCCCGTGCTGATGCACTGAGGCAGACGTGTTTTCTCATGGATTCACAAGCTCGATTGGAATTTTTTTTACATACAATTATCGACCATAGATTTTCGTAGAAAAAAGACCAAGAATCACACTCATCTCTTCACAAAAGCAGCACCAGCAGTCTAGACGTAAAAAGTGATTCGGAGCTCCCCTATTAACTGTACTTAGTTTTGTGTAGTGTATAGCTCTGTCATCACCTGGGGTCTCACGGGAGGGGTCCCATTCCTTTTCACACCCATGAACCCCACGGGTGCACCAGTTAGTCGCCTCTTACGATAAGCTCTCTGAGAAGCTGTGGCCTATTCTTGGTGACTGATTTTTTTGTGCATTATTTCTATTACATGTATTTTTTCACTGGATAAATGAATTTGCGTACTCGTTATCAGGTCTTCCTTACGTGTACTCCAACTTCTGGCGAACTGTGTATGATTTTAGGTGTAGGGAAGTCGGGGCAAAACGGAACTCCTAACTTTGAGGGATCCCTTGTGGTCTATATATTATGGCCATGATATGTGAAGTGCTTTTAAAAGTGCGTACTTGGTATTTAAAATTAAAGCGACAAAATGATGTTTATCCAGGTATTTTTAAGTCTATTGGGCAAACAAAATCTTTGATTGATGATCCGTTTCACCCCACTGGTAATGACAAAACGGAACGCCATGTGGGGCAAAATGGATAACCTGTGTTCCGTTTTGCCCAAATAGGAAACACAAAAACAAAAACGAATCAGGATAATGTTAGCAAAACACACGACTACTTGCTCTCGATAATATGGTTATTAATTATCAAACCATGACTGCCTTATGGGTAAGATATTTACCAATGTGTGGAAAAGTCGGAGGAAAATGAAAGAAGTGTTGAATATGGCGTCTAAAATTCGTTACAGTCCAATACAGGTGGTGGGACACATTTGACGATTATGATTTAGCTAATTATAACCACCTTTTAAACTAATTTTGCCCCACCTTCGGTTCCCCTGCATATCCTCTATTATAAAAGAAATATACTATATACTGTACGTACAGTAACTGATATACTCTTGATGTAATGAATTCCCTTGTTTTCAGTGGATTGGGTGAAAAATAAACTACGGCTATTGCGTAATAGTTATACAAAGGCCAAAAA